>VMDR010006414.1:0-45657 GCA_007922815.1 Macrotus californicus | reverse complement strand
CAAAGAACTCATATATATGACCCATGGACATGAACTAAAGAGGGGGAATGTGGGTGGGAGGGGGTGTGCAGGGCAGAGGGGAATAAAGGGGGGGGGGAATGGGACAACTATAATAGCATAATCAATAAAATATATTTTAAAAAAAGAATATAAGCTTCATGAACAGGTGCTTCTTTTGTTCAATGCTCTACCTCCAGTGCCTCATACGTAGGCGGAGCTCAACAAATACTTGCTTTCAAATGAAAGAGGTTAAGTTACCTGCCCAAATCTCAGAGCTGTTAAGTGGCAGAACAGGCTTTCAAGCTATGAAGCTGGGGGTCTGAGCCAAGCTGACACAGCTTTTCGTGCCAAGGCCTAAATAAGGGCCTGGGGAGTGAATGGTAGACGCACACACTAAATGTACATCAAGCTAAAGAACTAAGCAGAATGGACATTACCGGCAGAAGCTTTTGTGGAGGTGGGTAGAGACAGGATGAGGAACCAACTCTGGTCCCCCCACACCACTCCTCCAAGAAAATAATAACTGTTAAGGGAAAGCTGGACTAGAAGGTTATCAGACCTGAGACATGATGGGTAGGGTGCATTATTAGTATTACTACTTTGCAAACAATACCCAAGTAAATTTTTAAATGATTAAATAACATCTAATAGTGTAAAAGTACATAAAACAGGGAGGTAAGACTCCACCATAAATTCTCCACAGGGAAATAACCATAGATGTTATGTGAGAATGTTCCAGACGTTTTCTATGCCTATACTTTTTTATATAATCAGTATAAGTGTACGTGACTCTGTTACCTGCTTTTACAATTAACAATCTATAAGCATCTTTCTATGTCAATAAACATTCCCCTGCACACGTTCTGTGGCTTTAATTCAACTTGCTCTCTCTAGTTGGATATTTAGGTTTGATTTTTTACTACTTTAAACATCGCAGTAAATCTTAAATGAAAACGTATGAACAAAGCCATACTTAATGTAATCGGGTAAATTCCTAGAAGTGGACTTTGAACCAAAGGATGTAGGAGTCTTACAGATTTTCCCGTTTTTGCCCCCGTTGTGTCCTAGTGTGTGTATTATCCTTACAGCATCATAACACCTCACATTTACTCAACACTGTTCTCAGCGTGTGATATGCATTAACTCAATTTCTTATCAAAACTCCCCAAAGGAGCCCTGACTGGTGTGGCTCAGTGGCTTGAGCACCAGCCTGTGAACCAAAAGGTTGCCTGTTCGATTCCCAATCAGGGCACATTCCTAGGTTGCCAGCTGATCCCTGGTTGGGGGTGTGCAGGAGGCAGCCGATTGATGTTTCTTTTGCACATCAATGTTTCCCTTCTTTTCTCCCTCCCTTTCCCTCTCTCTAAAAACAAGTAACATCTTAAAGAAATGGAAAGATACTGTTACTCCCACAGACAGATGGAGAAGCTGAGAGAAGTGGCTGGGCTAGGATCTGACCCAGACAGCGCCAGAGCCGGTGCTCACAGCGGAGTGACGCGCAGGCCCACGAATAGGTGCGTGACTGAACCTAGAACTTGGCTCCGACACTTACTTATTGTGGAGCCTTAAGAATCCGCTTAGTAGCTCCATGCTGACTTTCTCACTTGTGGAATGGGCAGGAGTAGCTCATAAGATGGTGGTCTTCTTTTTTAATAAGGAAATTCATTGTAATGAGACAAGAAATTCAGCAACAGTTCAATCTATAGTTATGCATGCAGTGACTCGATGATGCTTTCTTCTCTCTGTCTCCTTGTGTGCGGACTATACCTTCAAGAGTTGGCTCCATTTATGGCCACCTGATGGGAGTCCCAGGAATCATATGCAGTAACACGATAGCCAGTCCTTCTCCAGAAAGAAGGAGCCATCTCTTTATGTGTCTCCTTTTTAAAAATGAGAAATACTTTCCCTTCCCAGTCCACTAATAAGACTGCTCACGTCTTATTGGGAAGGTTCATGCCCCATGCCCCTTCCCAAACCAACCACTGCCAAGGGTTTTCCATGGATGGTGGCGAGTCAACCACAAAGATTCCAACGTTAAACTTTTGGGAAAAGTTTACCAATCATATTTACCCCCCTCCTTTTTTCTTTGAAGACTGTAAAGTACTGATGTTTAAAATGAATTACTTTATTGACATAAAGAGAAAAAAATAGTTTAATGACTATTTATTGTACATTCCAACCGAGCGAAAGGCACTGTATACATACCAGGCCCTGAGGGGAACACAAATGAACGTAGGACAACTTTTTCCTTGTCTTCCCTGCAATAGTGGGCACAGGCACAAGGATACAACCACGAACAACGCTGCGAGGCATTCTGTGTGTGCATACACATTGGATGCATAATTCAAGTATTATGAGAACAGATGGCAGATGCCTTCAGAATGAAGTTTTTGCTTCAAAGACCGTCACACCTATTTTCTGATTTGCAACTATCACAGAGCCGTACATGATAATAACCCACAGGTCTGATGAGAACATTTCATCAGCCCAGCAGGAACAGAACTGGTCTCCAAGCGGCTGCCATCCCCTCTCACCCACGCGTCAGGCAGAGAAAGCACAGGGTGGCACCAACCAAAGCACAATGGTGACTGACTTTCCAATAGACTGTAAGGCAAAGTGATTATAAACAAAACGGCTTTTAAATTAAGGGATGACAGACCTAAAGTGCACGAAGGTTACACGGACAACTCGGCGAGTTTTTATGTGTGTGTGAATGGTGGTGACTCAAACGTAAAACACTCAGAAGAGCGCTGACACACAGAAAGGCTCAGCCGTTCCCTCTGCCAATTTGACAGGCAAAAAAACGCCGTATTTGTATTTTGCCGTGTATAATGCACACCCACGTTTTTGGACCAAATTTTTAGGAAAGAAATCTTTCGTTTTAATTTTTTAATTTGTTTATATTTAGAAACAAAGCCAATTATTGTATTCCAGGGTATTATTTTGCATATGGATATGATATCATTTATTGCCTTCTAAAAAGTTACACTTTTAATGCCTAAGCATAAATAAAAGAATTAAAAACATTTCTATAGATACGGAATTAGTACTCCCCATGGATAATGCGCATCCTCGTTTTTCCCTCACAAATTTTGGGCAAATTAAGTGTGTATTACACGTGGCCAAACATGTAAAATCTTGGTTTCATTCGTATTTCTTTGATAAATGGGGCTGAACAATTGTTTTGTTACTTCCTTTGTTCATGTCCTATGGTATTTTCACTATTGAAATACTTCACTATTGAGAAGGAATAGGGAAAATAGTTAAAATAAAGCCTTAGCACATTAGGGGGCAAGATTCCATCAGCAACCTACTTGGAGACAGTCCTTTAAATTCTCAGGTCCACTCTGAGCTGAGCCAGCCCACGGCAGATGAGACCTGAAACAATTTAACGAGGCCGAGAATGAGGCAGGAAGCCGATTCCAGCATAGGACCATTTTCGCCTTTGAATGGAAAACCCGCTGTTACCTCTTTGTGTTCTGTGCCCTAATTTTGCTCTGGTGTCCCTGTTTTCTACATTGGACAGGTTTCAAACTGTGGGCAACTGTGTAGAATAGTTCTAGTAGCTGAGAGAAAAATTTTTGCTTTAAGAAAAAAAGAAAGCAAAAAAACCATGAATTTTTCTAACTAGTAAATTCTATATCCATTGACTGGCTACAGAGTTACCAACGGTGGTTAAAACCAAGGAGAACCAGTTTTCCAGCTCATACTGGAAAAGAATATATATTTTAAATGAAAGGACATATGCCTGAAGGCAACTAAATCTAAGTAATTCTTTTTATTGTAAAAGATCTATCTTAAAAATTTTGCTCTCACTAAACTCACTTCGATGCTAACAAGCAAATCTGAAGTTATAATAACAAAAAAACCCACATAGGTTGTTTTATCTGAGATGATCATTTAAAACCAAAATGAACAGGTGATTTGTATTTTTACTTTAAAATAAGTGTGAGTCCTGGCTGGTGTGGTCCGGTAAACCAAAAGGTTGAGGGTTCGATTCCCGGTCAGCGCATATACACAGGTTGCAGGTTTGATCTCTATTCGAGGCACATACAGGGGGCAACCGATTGATGTTTCTCTCTCACAGGGAGATTTCTTCCCACCTCCGCCCCCCTGCTCTTCCTCCCTAAGAAGCAATGAAAAAATGTCCTTGGGTGAAGATTCAAAAATAAGTAAGTCTGGTATGTCTGAAGTCTATGCTGAAGAAAAAAGATGCCAACAAATTCACTCATCCCCAAAAATAAAATTAAGCATTCTACACTAAATCTCTTCAGCATGAGATCAAAGACAGTCTGCTCTTCAAAGATCGCCAAATGTACCTATTCCACCTCTTTATAAGTCAGCTTCTGTTTTTCCGAGAACCAAAGCACATCCGATATGACACAAAAGCACCCTGCACCTGAAATGCAAAATAACCAGCGAGCCACACTCTTTCTCTCAGAATTAGAAGGCACAGATCACCTGTTTCTGAGATCTTTTATTTCACTATTTCTTTCTTTTACTGGCAGGACTGTCCAAAATTTCTATCTTGCCTTTTCCATCTTCTGAGTGAGGGAGCTTAATGTTATCTATGGTGACTTCAGAGGAGGCGCTGTCATCTTCGTCCTCAGATTCTGAACTGTCCTCTGAACTGGCCTGGGAATTCTCTTTTGAACTGTCCTGTTCTTCTGAATCAGACTGGTTCATCTCCAACAAGGCCACGTCCTGCAAAACACACCATGTGGGAAATTTACTTCAGGGCAGTTCCCAAAAAAGCCACAATAAAATGCTGGTAACAACCGACATTTAGCACAGTATTGAAGCACAAAGGACATGTTTTTAATACAATATGGCACTTTTATTCTTTTAGTTGCCAGAGTCACCACAATAATTTACATTTACTCTAGGTCTAAAGAGACCCCCATCACTCAGCTGTGTATGTCCCAAATACTCTTTCATTCAACAGCTATTAACACCAGTCAGGCACCACACCAGGTGCTAGAGACTCAACAACAGTAACAACAAAATCCATGCCTTGGTGGAAGTTACGTTTTTAAGCAGATGTTGGCAGCCTACTGGCCAAACCCCGCCTGCTTACTTGTCTTGGTTTAGGTCATAAGCTAAGAACAGTTTTTATATTTTTAAGTGGTAAGAAAAAAATCAAAAGAACAATATTTCATGAAACGTGAACACTGTACGAAGTTCAAATTTCAGCATCCGTGAGGAAAGTTAACACAACTTGTCTATTCATTAAGTATCGCCTGCAGCTGCTTTCACGCTACAAGGGCAGAGGTGAGCTGTGGGGACAGGACAGTATGGCCTCCGAGGCGGGCAGTATTCACTATCTGGCCTCTTACAGAAATGCATGCTGGCCTCCGTTCCAGTTGGGAACGAAGGACAATACTACACAACTACACATTCAGCATGGTGTAGGGTAGCAAAAAATGAAGAAAAATAAAGCAGGATAAGGTAATAATAAGGCCATTGGGAAAGTCCTCTTAAGCAGGTGACAACTGATAAGAGACAAAGTGAGCCAAGCAGCAGAAATCAGGGAGGGGCTTTCTGCAAAGAAGGAAAAGGCCTGGAGTAAGGGATGAAACTGGAGTGCAGACAATGCGAGGACTGGACAAGGGCAGCTGGAGCTGGAGGCAGGACCACACAGGCCCTGGAAAGACTGACTTCATCAGAAGTGCACCGGGAAGCTCCCTGGCTCCCGCATGGGGGATCGCCCACAGTGTGAAGAACAGACTCCAGGGAAGAAAGGGACAGGGCAAGGAGACCTGTTAGGGAATCACTGCAACAGTCCAAAGGGGAGACTGCAATTACTGGGACCAGGCTGGCAGGAGTGGAAATCATGCAAAGTGGTTGGGTTTGGGAGATATTCTGCAGGCAGGGCTGGCCAGATTTGCTGATGAATTAGGTGTTATTATTAACAATGGTGTCAGCTCTGTCCAGACACCTGTTGTAAAGAGCATTCCGGTGTAGAAATAAGACATAAGCCTAAACTGAGACCCTTTTCACATGTGGCTTAGGTAATGTACTGTTAAACAATTCATTAATTTTTGCATTCTCAATGAATCAGACTATATTACCTCTTTGGGTTTTGGATGGAAAAAAAAAACAAAATCCAGTTAGGACTTTTACAGAATTAACGCTTCAAGATAGCAAATGTAACATCTGACTTGGAAAAGGCCCCCTATGACTGCATTACTCAACCCCTAAACTTCACCCAGGGAAGCTTACTGACCTATAATATAAAACCCTTAATCATAAAATGAACAAGTACCTAAGCAGTATTGGAAACATGAGCTGACTTTCCGGGAAGAAAACTAACCGTGGAATTAAAATGGAAAAGTTCTCTTTCTTTTTAGGTGATGGGGCACACCGGTAATTTTACTACATGAAATGAAAACGAAGCATAGTTACCATTTGTATAACTTTTCCAAGCGTCTCATCAATATTTTCGATATTAAAATGACCAGGTGGTGCAGCTGCCATTTCTTTTCTTAGCTTGTCATTCGCCTGTGCCATCTGTGGGAGAAAGGTCTGTACTTGGTCCAATACTAAGGAGAGAAAATATAGTTTATCCAGACTTATGTTAGTATTTGGCCAATGTTCAAATTTTATTTTTATTTTTTATTTTATATATTTTTAAAAATTTATTTATTGATTAGAGAGAGAGAGAAAGCAACATCAATTTGTTGTTCCACTTACTTATGCATTCACTGTTTGCTTCCTGCAAGTGCCCTGACCCTGACCAGAGATCAAACTCACAGCCTTTTGGTGCATGGGATGATACTCCAACCAACAGAACCACCCGGCCCAGGCCTGAGTTTCCTTTTATGCTCTGTCACTCTTAGTCACTCCCAGCCCTCCCCCAGGGCGTGCCTATGGGCTCTGCAACTTGGCCACCACGGGCTGTTCAGTGGCAGACAGTGACACTGTGGCCTAGTCAGACCAATAAGAAATCACCCTGAGACATGGTCTGAACTGTTGAGAAAGAAAATCTTTCTGAGTGAGTGACTGAGTGAGCGGCTGAATCTAAGGCCGGAGCTGCTGATAAACTGACCAACTTGCCAGAGGAGGGGAAGAGCCTGCTCTAGATGAGGCCAATGCCTAGAAGAGAAGAGCTAAGAGATGTAGAACAGCAGACCACTGATGACAACGAGCACCAGGGGTAGATGTACCCCAAATCACTGGTTTTTTCCCCAGTAAAATGACCCATAACACCCTGGCTGGTGTGGCTCAGTGGATTGAGTGCAGGCCTGTGAATCAAAGGATCGCCAGTTCAATTCCCAGTCTAGCGGGTACGCGAGAGGCAACCACAAATTGATGTTTCTTTCCCTCTCTTTCTCCCTCCCTTCCCCTCGCTAAAAATAAATAAAATCTTCTTTAAAAAAAATGATTCATAACTAACACATTTAATTTAACCACTCGAATCTCAGTTTACTCATCTGTAAAACAGGGGTCATACCTGCCAGGCATGGTGCTATGAACAGGGGAGCCAACAATTACGGGATAATAATTCCTTTCTCTTTCAAAAGAGGTTCAGCACGGAACCAGCTCTCAAAACATTAAGTCGCTGGTACAGCTACACAACAGGTGGCTAAAATGTCCAGAGTATGAAAGAAAAGAAAATGGTGATAAAGGTCAAACAATGGCCTTTCACTGTAAAATGGGGCGGCTGGAAGAATTAAATGAGGTCAGATACATACCAAGCACCACACCATGTTCGGCACATACTAAACAGTGAATAAACGTGATCTTTCGTGCCCCTTCAGATCACAGACAGTAATAAAAATAAAGATATTATGTGTCTGCAGGTTTCCGTCTATTGCCTTAGATCAAGTCTGAGGCCACATTTTGTCCTGCTTTGGTTTTTCACTAATGGATCATGTGGAGCAAGACAAGGACCTATATGTGTGGTATGAACCAAAACTCTGAGAAGCCAAGTATTTATTTCTATGGTACTCTAGTCCAGTACACGCCGAACCCTTGAAGCTAATCCAGCTGTAGTTCTTGTAAACAGAATAAAACAAAATCCAGCGTACAACGTATAAAATCCAAAATATACAACATCCAATAAAAACTACCAAGCATGCAAAGGAGCAGGAACGTATCTATAAAGAGTAGGAAAAAAATCAATAGAAAGAGATCCAGAAATGACACATGACAGATTAAGCAATAAGAATGTTAAAACAGCTATTATAAATATTCCACATAGTCAAGCAAGCACAGAAAAGCATGCCCGCAATATGGAAAGAAACAAAAGAAATAAATAAAGGACTCGAACTGGACTTCTAGAGACATGAACTACAATATTTGACAGACAAACTGGGTGGGGTTCAACAGCAGATTAGACAACAGAGAGGGAAAGATGAGTGAACTTGAGGACACAGCAATAGAAACTTTCCAAAATGAAACACGCAAAAATAAGACTAAAAACAAAATGAAACAAAACCAAGTAGCAGTGAAATGTGGGACAATTTCGAAAAGCAAATTTATGCATAATTGGGAGACCCTGCAGAAAGGCGAGAGGGAAGGGGGGACAACAAAATATCTGAAGAAAAACAATAACCAAAATTTTCCCAAATCTGATGAAAACTATAAATCCACAGATCCACGAAGTTCATCAAACCCCAAGCTCAAGAATCACAAAGAAAGCCACAAGACACACCACAATAAAATTGTGAAAACCAGTGACAAGGAAGAAATCTTAAAAGCGGCCAGAGAAAAAGAATATTTTATACGTGACAAAAATATCAGCAGCCCTCTCAACAGAAACGATACAAGTCAGAAGACAGCAGAGCAACATCTTTAAAATAGTGAAAAATTTAAAAAACTGAAAACCTGTCAACCTAGAACCCTATATACATTGAAAACATCTTTCAAAACCGAAAACAAAATAAGTACTTTCTGACGTACAAAAGCCGGTGGATTTATCACCAGCAGGCCTGCACTATAAGGAATGTTTATCAAGATAAACAACTTGGTTGTTAAAATGAGCTAACATTTGAACAGACACCTCACCAAAAACAGGTAAGTGGTGAAAAAGCACACGAAAGGTTCTTCAACGTCACTAGTCATTAGGGAAAAATGAAATGAAATCACAATGTGATACCGTTGCATACACACTAGAACAGCTAAAGACAGACCACACCACGCATCAGCCGAGGACGTGGGACAACTGGGACAACTAAACTCTCGCACGGGGCTGGCTGGAATGTAGAACGGTACACCCAACTTCGGAAAATAGTTGGGCAACTTCCTCTTTATAAAAAAACACGCTTTCCAAAATGACCTAACAATTCCACTCCCAGGTATGTCACCCTCTCCACCCGCCACCAGCAAAACAGCAACCTGCGTGCACACAAAAGCTTGTATTTGAGTGGAGAACCACAATGCAGTTATTTTAGCTGCAGCAGATTTAGTATATACTACGGTGAAGTGCCCCTTGCGGAATACTCATGATTTCTTAGTTTATAGACATGGTAACCTCATGCATCGTTTACAATGTGATTGTGTCCAATTTAACAGAATGTGGTGGTGTTTTCTCTGATGGTTCTGAGTGATGGCTGTTCTGTATTTTAGTTGTAATTTTGAGGTAGTTGTGCAAAGAGGTGAAGTGAACCATGTCTGCCTGCACTGCCATCTTGACCGGAAGTTTGGTGGTGTTTTCTCATACAAGTGTATTAAATTTGGGTTCAGTAACCTCTATAAAAATCTCCTAAAATTTGGGGCAGTATCCTCTAAAACAATTTCCCACAGAGATTAACAATAAGTAATTTTGATTTCCAAAAATGCACCCCACAAGGAGTTTTTCTGGGAAAAGTTACTGCCTTACAGCAGGAGACTACATAAGGAACCCCATCCTGGTGCACAGACTTCACAATGGAAATCCCAAGTAAGACTTTCTCTGCCAGACTGCGTGGTTTAATATCTGACCATGAAGGCAGGGGCAGTCCCATCCAGTAACTTCTTAATTAGGCAGAATTTAACATTTAGGGAGGCTCCTTGAGAGAGAGGAAGAGAGGGGGGAAGGGTACTTACGGGGACTCCTCTCTATCCGAACTGTTTGAAGAGTGGAATTCTTTCTGGAATTCGGCTTGGAGTTGATGAGCAATCTGTCCCATATACCTGAAAACACATACACACACAACACTTAACTGACTATAGTGTAAAGAAAGAGGAGCCCATCAGCAAGCTTTCTGTGACCACTCTCAAGTGCAGACCATCCCACATTTCCCAATATGCTTTTAAAAAGAAGAGCATCCCAAGTTCATGACATTTTAGTTCTTTACGTACATCTATCTCCCCTTTCTTAAGCCTGCCCCCTACATCTCTGTGTCACTGATGCTGAACAAGTGCACATTAAACGGCACCTTTCTGGATCAGAAATCTACCCATGACAAAAGCAGGTGCAATGACAGAATGCAGGAAGTGGTACAAGGTACAACAATGGTTAAGTATAATGGCTAAGTGAAGCCAGAATTGGTTACCAGCTATGTTATACTGGGCAAATTGCCTAACCTCTTTGAGTATTTATTTCTTCATTTGTAAAACATGCCTGCCTGGTTAGTTCCCCTTCATTTAAAATGCCCAACCTAAACAAAACACCCTTTGGAGAAATTTCGTCCCCTCACTCCATCTGTTTAGTCTCATCATTCACCACTCCTTGAATCAGTCCAACTCAAGGCTTTGCACCCCGTTTCTAATACCTGCAAAATCTCTTCACTCTGATACAAAAATCCTGTTCGTCCACAAAGCAGAGCTCCACAAACACTGGTGGCTCACTACTTTAGGCCTAGCGACTGGATTAATGTCAAGAGTTTGGACTCTAGAGGCAGACTGACTGGTCTCAAATCCCAGTTTTGTTTCTTTCCAGCCACATGATCTCTGGCAAATTATTTATCTGCATGTTACACCATAACTCCGTTTCCTCGTCTATAAAATGGAGATAACAGAACCTTCTGCACGGGGTTGTTGTGAAGATTAATTTATCTCACAAATATTCATAAGTACTACTACTTCCTTTTTCCAAATATGAAAACTGGGGCGTCGAAAGAAACTCCCCTAAAGTTCCACAGTTAATTACTCGTAGCGCTGGGATTTAAACTCATGATTTTTCTTTCTCTATGATGGTGTCTAAAATCCCACGTGGACTCCCTGAACCCACGTCCCCCTCTGTAAGAGGGCGGCCCTGAGGGTTGATTCTTTGAGTATGGAGGGGTGGAGGTGGCGATGGCGGGGTAATGCCTAACGGTTATCTGCTAGGGGACTAGGCAACTGTGTGGACCCAGACCCGACCCCTAAGGTCTGGCTGCGGCGCTTGGCAGCATGGGCGCCCAATACCATTCAGAACGTGAAAACCTACCCGGGTCCCGCCGCCTGGCGCAGGCCCCCCAACCGCTATCTACGCGGCAGCGGGTACGCCGGAACCCTGCGGTCACCCCGGGGGCTCCATTCGGGGATGCCAGGCCTAGGCAGAAAACCGGCGGTTCACCCGGCTGCTCCAGTTGCGTGCCCACGCCGCACGTGCGCGCCCCACGCCGCTGCCACCCGCCCGTCACCTCCGTGGCCGCCGTTCCCCGCCGTCAGCAGCTCCTTGGACACCGAGACCCCAGAGCCATCCTTGGAGGGCGAGGAAGAGGTCGGGCTGGACTGGGTTTCGCCGTGGACCTCCATGCCGCTAGGTAGGCTTCAGAGCCGGTCACCCAGGCCCGGATGCAGGAAAGAGGTTGGGGCAGGGGCGGGGCCAGAGCCTCGATTGGAGGAGACTGGACGGTGGGCGGGGAAAGGGGCGGAGCGAGAGCCGCGGCGGCGAGAGCGACACCTGGCTAATCCTCGAGGCCGTTGCTAGTGTGGGAAAAGTCAGGTTGCCACTCTTGAGGCCCTGTGATTGGAAGGCTCGTTGATTTTCCTTTTTGTTTTAAAGCTAAATAAATTCGGGTGTGAAGAGCGCACCACGGGACTGCCCTCTTCGTTCTTAAAAACTTATTTGTAATTGTGGTAAAAAAACAAATTTCACCATCTTAACCACTAAGTGTGTAGTGTAGTTCAGAAGCGTTAGCTATCAACATATTCAAAGTGCTATGTAACAGATCATTAGAATATTTTCATCTTGAAAAACTGAGAGGGGAGAGGGATATAAGGGGGGCAAATGGTAATGGAAAAATACAATTAAATAAATTTAAAAAATAAAGAAAGAGAAAAACTGAAACTCTATTATTGAGAGGTGCCCTCATTGCCCCTTGCCTTCAGCCCTGGCAGCTGCCATTAAATTTCTACTTCTATGAATCTAACTACTTCAGATACTTCCTATAAGTAGAATCGCTTTTTGTGACTGACGTATTTCACTTAGCATAATGTCCTCAAAATTTATCCATATTATAGCATGTGACAGGATTCCCTTCATTTTAAGGCTGAAGAATATCCCATTCTATGCACATATCATATCTTCTTTATCCATTCATCCCTTGGTGGACATTTGGGTTGCTTCCTCTTCTGGGTTTTGCAGATAATGCTGCAATAACAGGAGTGTGTATATGTATCTTCGAGGTCCTGTTTTCAATTCTTGTGGATTTATACTCATAGTGTGAATACACATATTCACTGAAAATATAATAACATATAATATATAGTATATAGTAATTCTGTTTTATATATAGTAACTATGTATTTAGTGTATATAGTAATTCTATTTTTAATTTGTTAAGGCCCTCTCTCCTGGTTTCCATTGCAGTTGCATTGTCTTATATTCCCCCAACAGTGCATAAGGGTTTCAGTTTCTCCACGCCCTCACCAACACTTGTTATTTTCTGTTTTATCTTTTTGTGTGTTTATTGGTCATTTGTATATCTACTTTGGAGAAATGTGTATTTGAATTTGTGGCCCATTTTTTAACCAAGTTGTTTTGTGGGCGTCGAGTTGTAGAAGTTAGTAATTTATACACTCTGTATATTAACTCCTTATCAGATACACAAGGGGTGACCCACCAGAAAAACAGAATTTGTTTATTAAAAAATTGTGTATTTATTCTTGCACATTTAAACTTCAGTCACCTTCAAAGTATCCTCCATTTGATGCAATACACCGATCGAGACGTTTTTTCCACGGCTCAGAACCGTTTTTGAACTTGTCAATTTTGATGCGTTTTTAGTGCTTGTGCTGGTTTTTTGATTCACCTCTTCCACATCTGCAAAATGTTTCCCTTTGAGGACTTTTTTTCATCCAGGGAAACAAAAAAGTCACTTGGGGCAAGATCAGGTGAGTAGGGAGGGTCGGGAACAGGGGTCAGGCCATTTTTGGTCAAAAACTTCTGAACACCCAGCGCAGTGTGGGCAGGTGCACTTGTAAGTCATTCATCATGAAATGGGCAAACCGTTGAAAGAGTCTTCCAAAAAAATTCACTATATCTGAATGCAGCCCGCACAACAAAGCCAGCTGGTGCACTGACACAGATGGGTTCCTAGAACACTCACCTAGCAGGGGAAGCCTGTACTATAAGGGGCCCGCCCTCTGGAATATAATTCCGGTTTTTGTTGGATTCCCCCTTGTATGATGAGCAAATATTGTTTCCCAACCCATAGGTTGCCCTTTTATTCTGTTGGTTGTTTCTGTTCTTCTATGTTCTTTCCAAAGTATTTTTCTACCGCCCACAGTATGCTCAGATTCTTCTGGTGTGGGATTCAAAGCAGAAGCGGAAATCTTGGTCCAACATTTTTCTGCTTGTTTCTGACAGAATGGGTGGTCCAAAGTCAGCCAGACCTGGATTAAATCCAGTCCCAGATCATGCACTTAGTACCTGTGACCTAGGGCAAATCGCTCTCTGAGCCTCTTTTGCTCCTCTGTAAAATCAGAATAATCATACTTCATGGGGCTGTGCTGAGGGCTTAAAGGCTGAGGAAATGATTAAAATGTATATGAGGAAAATGTAACTGCATTATTATTGTCATAATAACAATTTGATATTATTCCAATTATTACCAAGTTATAAAACTTAGAGTACAAAGAATTGTGGGAGAAATGACCATAGGCACTGAGGTAAAAAACACTGATTAAAACATTTTCAAAGCTACTTTCACTCTTTCTAGTTAAAACCTACTACATCTGGGGATCCTCCAGGGAAGGGACAAGACTTTTTTTTTTTAATATTTTATCTATTTATTTTTAGAGAGAGGGGAAGGGAGGGAGAAAGAGAGGGAGAGAAACATCAATGTGTGGTTGCCTCTCGCACAAACCCTAGGGGACCTGGCCCGCAACCCAGGCATATGCCAGGACTGGGAATTGAACCGGTGACCCTTTGGTTTGCAGGCTGGTGCTCAATCCACTGAGCCACACCAGCCAGAGCCAGGACTTTTTTTTTCTTTGTATTACCAGTAGCTCCCTTGGAGTTGGGCACATAATTAATGATTAATTCATGCTTAATTAATGAACGAACAGAGAGAAGCTGAGCAAATGAATGATTGCTAATTGTTTCAATAATCAATTGGTTACCTCAGCAAAACCTGGATTCTAGCCCCTAAAGATATCCTCAATGTTTTTGTGTGTGGGTCGTTGACTGAGATCAGAAGCATCCCACAAGTACAAAACTGTACAAAATTAATGGAGTGTTTCCGGTTTTTAACAATAATTTAGAAATTAAGGCATTTATATCTGGTCCAAATAGAGTAAAAGATGCCCTGGCAGAATTTAGTCTCCCTCCGAGCAAGTAATGTTTGTTAACCAGAAAACCAGTTCTATAAAACATGAGGATAAATGTAAAATGTAGTTTTTCTCACTTTTAACATCTTTAAAAGGTAATTGACTGTCTACATTGTATTATGGGGTCTATAACAAATGTACAAGTAAAACACATGATAAGAATAGCATAGAAGACGGAGGTGGTAAATGAAAATATCTGTTGTAAGGATCTTATTTTTACATGAAGTGTTTCAGTGGGGTTTGAGAGTATACGGCGGTCATTTGAAGATTTATACTGTAAATACTAGAGCAACTCCTAAAAAAGTTTATAAGATGAATAACTGCTCAGCCAATAGGGGAGATTACATGGAGCCATAAAATATATTCAATTAATCCAAAAGAAAACAGAATAAAAGGTAAAGAGGAACAAAGAACAGGGGATGATTAGAAAACAATAACAAGATGGTAGACTTAAGCTATACCCACATAACTAACTACATTAGATGTAAGTGGGTCTAAGACTTGAAAGGCAAAAGGCAAAGACTGGCAGACTGAATAAAACAAGCTTCGCTGTGGGGCTTATTCCAGGAGGGATAGAGTGGATATTAGTACATTCATGAATATTTTAGTATAGTCATAAAAACAATTAATCAATTTAACAGAATCAAAAAGAAAAATCATACAATCATGCTCACAGATATCCAAAAGATATCTGACAAAATTCAACATTCAATAAGATAAAAATTGATACCTACAATGCATAATAAAATGTATACACCTCTGCCTTAAAAGAGCATTGAACTTAATTTGGAATTTCTATAGCTTTTCCTGGTAAAGTCACTGGAGAAAAGAAAAGAATATTCATAGCCTTCACTATAACTGCAGCATTGACTTTGCAGTATTGGCCAAAATTAGATAAGAGGAAACAATTAGAAAAAAAATTGGAAAGCATGAAGTAAAATTATCTCTATGTACAAATGTTATGATGGTATATCTAGGGGGGCAATGAGAAAACTGCTACAAACGAAAGAAAATTTGGTAAATTAGCAGGAAATAAAATAAATGTACAGAAAGTAATAGCTTTCATACATACAAATAGCACCCAGTTTAAAAATATAATGGAAGAGAAAACTTATTTATAAAAGGTATAACACAAAGTAAAATAAATAAGCAGAAGCTTAACAAGGAATGGGTAAAATACATATGAAGAAAACCATAAAACATTCTTTTTTTGTGTCCTCACTTGAGGACATGCTTATTGATTTTAGAGAAAGAGGAAGGGAGGGAGGGACATCATTGTCATAGAGAAACATTAATTAAACGGTTGCCTCTCGTATGCGCCCCTACCAGACTGAACCCGCAACCTAGGCTTGTGCCCTGACCAGGAAGCGAACACACGACCTTTCAGTTTATAGATGATGCTCCAAATAATTGAGCCACATGGGCCAGCGCCCATGACACATTCTTTAAAGATAAAAAGTAGATCTGAATAAGTGGGAAGACATAATATGTATACCCATGGTCTTGGATAAAAAAGACTCAATATGAAAAAGATGTCACCTGGGCTGGTCCTGGTGCATTTGGAGGCAACCAATCAATCAATGTTTCTCCCTTCCTCTCTCTCTAAAAGCAATGAAAAAAAATGTCCTCAGTAAGGATTAAAAAATAATAATAAAATTTTAAAAAAGATAGAAAATATGCCAATCTCCCAAAGTCTCTACAAAAGTTTCACAATCCCAGTAAAAATATTGTCAGGTATTTTTTTCCTTTGAGTGACAACTGATTATACAGTTTATATAAAAAGACAAACAAGAGTAGCAAGTATAAACAAAAATCTAGAGATACCTTTTTTTTTTAAGATTTTATTACTTTATGGTTGTTCATTTACAGTTGTCTGCATTTTCCTCCCACCACTCCCCCCCCACCCCCCCCGAGATACCTTTTTTAAAAATGTAAAAGGTTTATTCAGGTATCAGTTTGCAAACCGGGAAACGTAGTCCTTGGTATGGACGGAGAATACGTTCCGAAATGGAGAGGATAGGGCAGGATTTCCCAAGGCGAAAGTTGCAAGGAGCGGATGTTCAAAGAGAGGGGTTGCTAGGGGAAGAAAAAGACCATAAACAGACATCATTTGCTTTCTGACTGGTGAGGACAAACAGACATTCAATGGTTGGCTGGCTCAATGATGAAGCCAGTGGCGCGGTGAGGAGAAACAATGGGTAATATGTGGCTAAGCATTTATTGAGTCCTAGCTTCAGCCCAGGCCTGCACCACAACAAGGCTGTCTTTGATCACGCAATCACAGTACAGGGGGTATTATTTCACAACAATGCAAAAAGTACAATTTATCAAACTGTGCAATCAGTCCGGGGGGGGAGAGGGAGGGCCACTGGCTGTGCAGGCAGTCCTGGAGCTTTAAAGAGCAAAGTTACGTCCTGTAATCAGCTTCAGAGCTCAAGCTGCAAAAATCCAAATATTGGGTCACAAATTATGACATTAAAGTTATTATAAGTCCTCACAAGGAATACTTTGGGGAAGAAAAAAAAGAGCAATTGTACCCTGGCTGGGTGGCTTAGTTGGTTGGAGCATCGTCCCAAACACCAAACGGTTGTGGGTTTGATGCCTGATTGGGGCGCTTACGGGAGGCAACAGATTGATGTTTCTCTCTCCCAACGATGTTTCTCTCTCTCCCGACCTCTCTTTCTAAAATCAATAACTGTTTTAAAAAATAGATCAATCTTTTAAAAATAAAGAGTGATAGTGGGGAAATGTGAGCAATCCCTTGTAGACGGAGAAAGAAACAAACTCCTGTCTCTTATTCTAAGGGCACTAATCCCTTTGTAAGGGCTCCACCATCATGACCTAATTACTTCCCCAAGGCCCCATCTGCAAATACCACCACACTGGGAATTGGGGTTTCAGTGTGTAAATTTGGGGGGAACACAAAGATACAGTCCATAACAGGGTGCCGTAGGTCATTAGTCTTTGGACCTCATTGCTCCTCTCTTCATGCTGTGTGGGAAGAAAAATAATTTCCCTTTTACCCTTCTAAATTCTTCTGGCTGGTCTAATAGTCATAATATCATGAGACAGATTAAAAGAAGAATAATGAACAAATGTTTTACGTATGTACAGACAAGGGTTCCATAAGACTAGGAGACCTGAGCACAAATCAGGCTGATCACACAATCATAGTACAGGGAGTACTATTTAACAATTCCAGAGGCTTATATACCATCCTGAGGGGGTTATGGTCTGGAACTTCAAAGGGCAGGAAGACAATTCATGTGGAGATGGAAACGCAAATCTTTGGTAAATACATGTCTGCTGGGCCATTGTTAACAAGGGAACACAGAGAGGCTTGGATCAAAAGGGCCTTGCTAGGTTCCTGCCTGCCTATCACACACTAGTCCATATTCAACTATAGTTGTCAATGATAATACCCTCCCTCCTGGAGCAAATCCTCTATCTAATTTCTTTTAGGCAGTTGGGGAAGGTCAAAAGTTCTTCCTGAGTCTTTTGTTTATTGGAATAACCAGCTTGAAATAATCAGTACCCCAAAAAGGCATATTCTGGGGTGGCAAACTCTACTACCTTTTAATACTCACACTCAGGTAACTCATCTCGTGCCAGACTTTAAATACTATTCGCCTAGTGATACTAGGAAAGTTTTCTTTATAGCTCGGAAATAGAAAAAAACCTTCTAAATTATCATTCAAAATCTAGAAGTAAGGGAAAAGATAGATGAGTTTGACTATATAAAAATTCAAAAATGACTTTAACAAAGTTATTTTTGTCAGCATAAGCAACATTAAAAGGTAGTGTCAATCTTGAAGACGATTTCTGATATATATTAGTGGAAGGAGTTATAACATAAAAAGTTTCTAAAAGCAGAGAAGAAAAGGACCAATAAGTCCATGGAAAAATGGGTTCGAGAAATGGACAATTCACAGAAATAGAAATAGAAATGATGCTTAAGCATATATATAGGGGGTGGCAAAAGTAGGCTTACAGTTCTTTGTATGGAAAATAATGCAATAATTAATGGATAATAATACAAGAGTAAAATCTGTGTTTCATGTACTCACAACTCTAAACCTATTCTTGCCTACCCCGTATATCAAAGATAACTCTAACTTGCTCATATTTTTAAAAACATGCAGAAGAAAATGACTCCGAGGAACCATTTCTCATCTACCAGACTGGCAGTCATAACGAATTACAACAAACCTGTCAGCAAAGGTGCGGGGAGCAAGGCACGACCATAAGTTAATGATGGGAATGCAAAATGGGAGGGTGGCTGTGGAAAGGATTTGGCATTTTCTAGAACAGTTACATAAGCATTTACCTTTTTTACCCAGAAATTCCTGACAACACTCTGGGGCAAAAACTACGAAGTAACAGATGCCCTGCGGCACTATTTGTAATAGTAAAAAATGGAAATAACCCAGATGGCCACCAATAGGGATGTGGCTGATTAAACACACGGTGGAGTATATGCAGTGCAGAAAGGAATGAGGAAAACCTGCACACTGTGCTGTGGAGTAATCTTCTGGGTATGTCGGTAAGTGAATAAGCAAATGGCAAAGCAGCGCTCACAGCCTGCTGCCTCTGTGTGACAGAGCGAGGAACATACCTGTGTATGTGGAGATGCCTGTACAGACGCACATACGCATGCACATCTGCTCATGTTTTCAAAAAGAAACAATGGAGGATAAGCCAAAAATGAATAGTCACCCGGAAGGGAAAGAAAAGAAGGAGAGATATTAGACTTCTCTGAATATACTTTGTTCTATAGTCTTGACTTTATGAATCAAGTAAATAAATACCTTTATACTTAAAAACAAAATTAAATACAAAAGCTAAGCTAATTCCTCCTCCCTAAAAAAAAACAACTGAAAAGCGACTGAAATAAGTGGATTTAACTGTGTGTCATTTATAGCATAACAACACAGAAAAGAATGATTTTAAAATGCATATGCATTTAAAATACAATATTTAAAATACAATATTTGGATGGTACATCCTTAGCAAGATATAACTCAAGGACAGTGACCACAAGGCACACCACCAAAAGAGAAATCTTAAAATATATTCAATCATTTTAATTTTTAGTAGCACTATTGGTATGGTTATTTTGAAACTGCTACCTGAATTTTCTTAGATAAAGCAAATAAGTAATTATATCAGTATCATTTGCAGCTCAGATTTTTTTTTTTTTGTTCAAGAGAAAACAAATACAAGTAAAACCCTCCTGTAATCTTACATTCGAATTGGTAACACCCGCATAAATTCATGATTTCCTTTTGTTTTTTTGAAAAACTTCTTAGCCCCTCACTTGGTCCACTGGAAGATTCAGAAACAATAACATCCCACCACAGCAAGTGCTTCTAAACCCAGATCATGCCACTAAATACCTTTCCCCAAGAAAAGGAACAAAGCCTCTGATACAAATGGCTGATTTCAAGTCTGGGACCGGAAATGTAAACTTGGAAATATAAACCGGTGGTGCCAGAAAGCTAGGAAGCCCTCCAAGGCCGTTGAGGTCATGTCAAAAGGTATCTGGAACGAAGTTGAAGAGATTCCCAGCAGTCACAGCTGACAGAGCCTGGCTCAGCCATTTGTTCTGACGTTACTAAAAGCGTGACCAACCAGACCTTGTACGTCAGTGCATCAGATCACGAACGGCGCTCTCTAACATTTCCTTGTTTAAAAAAGGAAGAAAAGACACCTTTTCCTCAGTCAAACTCCTACCTCTAATTGCCAATTTACAGGAAATATGAGGGATAAGTGAAACTATTCAAAGAAGCAATCAGCAAAATCTAGAATGTAGGAAATCCTACAGGATAAATACTTGTTTTATTCAACAGGAAAATGATATGAAAAGAAGATGAACTGTTTTCAATGTTAAGATATTTAAATACATATACATATAAGACTCTTGTTGGTGGACTTCCATATATGTTATAGTTATTATAATAGGCAAGTTCTAATTATAAGAGAGCTAAAGTAGTACCTGATTGCTGGAGGGATATGTTAAAAAGACACAACAGAGAGAATATATTCAATAATATTATAATAATTTTCTGTGGTGCCAGATGTGCACTAGACTCATCGGAGCGATCACTTCCTAAGTAATAAAATGTCTAACCACTATGTTGTACACCCAAAACTAATATAGCATTATATATCACCTGTAATTGAAAAATAACAGAATATTTTTAAAAAGAAAAGAAAAAAGGAAACCACAGTCCAAAAGTGGAATCACTTTTGCTAAGCCCCACAAAGACTTAATACCTAACCGAACTGCAGTTTCAGTCTCTTCCTGATTAGGGTTAGGGTTAGGATTAGGGCTAGGGCTAGGATTAGGGCTAGGGCGGGAGGACAATTTTAAACCCAAAAGTGTGGAATTTACTTATCATCGCAGTGAAGTAATCTGTTTGTTAAGATCCCTGCCTTCCCTTCAGGGAAGGCATCCTTGCCTGAAATAATCCGCTCTTCTGACTTCTCAGTCTCACTCTCTTTCTGCCAATAACAACTTTCCATTTTGTACAACCCCCCAGAGTGCCCCTCTAGCTGCTAGATGGAATGCCGCCTGATTCATGAATCACTCAGTCAAGCCAATGAGATCTTCAAATTTACTGGGTTGAATTTTGGTCTGTAACAGGTATTACAGTGAGGCTTTTCCAAGAAGATGGAAATAAGATTGCCATCTAAAAGGTAAAATGCTAAGCGAACCAACTAGAGTCATGGCCCATCTTTGGACTAGCAGAGACAAGGATAGTGAAATTACCCAAACTGATTTAAGTCAATGAGGGCCCACCCCTGCAGCTGGGGGTAGGGAAAGGAGGAGGGGGCTGGTCAATACTTCAGCTGGGGATAGTGATGGGGGTCAAATGTTGGAAAAATTTTAGGTTCAGGTAATCAATTTACCTTAGTAATCGATGCATGTAAAAAGCTATTGTTTCAGGACACGCTGACTCCAGGAGACCTTGAGGAGTTCCACCTTTGTGCCTCTGGAGGACTCCAGCAATCAAGACAGTGTCTGAGCAATTGTGCTCCAGGGGGAGACGCCCACCACCCACTGCTCAGGACACAGACAGAGTCCACCGCCCAGGGCAGAGATGAAAGAATGCTGCAGCTTTGTATCTGACTAACTCTTTCCCTGAATTCCAAACCCCTTACCTACACTTTTCTTCTCCTTCAGGCAGTCTGTTAGGGTCCAAACTCACCGGTCTTCTCAGATCGCCGACCATCTGAATGAAGCGCCCGTAAAGATTCAATATCCCTGTCTCTGCTTATTGGGTCTGGTAGGTGACGGCACGAACACTGGCTTTTTGGGTTTCAGTAGGAGATGTGCATGGGGAGGAGAGGGTGGGGGTATGTTAATACCATCCAGAACGCAAGCTGCTGTAGTTGCAAGAGGGTGCAAGGAAATTTAAAGAGGCACCCACAATGTCAACTACAGTCAATAATGTTTGGAATTTGTTATTTTAAGGTTTTTCTAAAATGTAATTTTTATTCTTTGAGACTCATTTTTTTTCCATCTTCTGCATAATAACCAAATTGATTATTTATGCTAGTAACTTCAAATTGCTATTACCTGGCTCCCATGCCCTTAGGAACAATTATCTACTTAATTTAATTACCCAATTTTGCAAATCAAAACTATTTTACCTCCAGAGACACATACTTAATGCTGAAAAGTATGATATAATCACATTGCAAATAATATATTTTGCTTTGCCTCTTAATTAACTTTTTTTAATCCTATGGATAAAGTCAAATGTTTGTGTCAAAAATAAATGCTTCCCCCCAAGCAATGTAAAATTTTCACCCGGAGGATTGGGGGGAGAGAATTTTATTTCTATTAGACTTGTATGATGAAGAGTAGCCACCTTAAACTGGAGTTACTTTGATTTTTCTGCCTCATCTGCTGAAATGTTTCGATTATATTTTTAATTTTTATTTTAAAATTTTAGTTGACGTAATTTTGTATTAGTTTCAGGTTTACAGCATGGTGATTATGTTACCAAACAGGAGTCTGGCCCTGAGTGGGTCGGCCTAGGGCCAGCTGTAGCGTGTGGGCTCTTGACTTCATGCAGGAAAGTTTTCACAACGACGATGAGGATCCATTTATAAAGCAGGGACAGTGAAACAAGGAAGGGCTCAGCGTGGAGGAAGCAACAGGAGAGCCGAGGCTGGGCTGCCTGAGCTCACAGGGAGGTAAAGGAATGGGGGCTTTTGGGACAGGTTCAGGGGATTAGCCTGAGACACTGCCAGCTGCCCATTGTTTCGGAGACAGGTGCCTGTGGAGAAAGAAGTGGCGGGTAGGGAGTGGGAGAAGAAAGGAAAGGGAATGGCATACTTGTTTTTTGGTGATAGCTTTGTGAGGTGGTATCTCATTGAGGTTTTAATTTGCATTGATGTTGAGCATCTTTTCATATGTTTTTTGGCCATCCACTTGTCCTTTTTGGAGAAATATTTATTCAGGCCCTCTTTCAGGCCCAATTTTACATTGAATTTTTTTTTTTTTTTTTTGGTGTTAAGATGTATGACTTTGTTATAAATTTTGGAAATTAGCCCCTTAACAGCTGTATCATTGGTGAAATCTTTCCATTCAGTGTCTTTTTGTTTTGTTGATGGTTTCCTTCACTGTGCAGAAATTTTTTAGTTTGATGTGGTCCCATTTGTTTATTTTTTCTGTTGTTTCCCTTGCCTAGAAAGATATATCAGGGGAAAAAAAATGTTTCTAAGAGCTATGTCAAAGAGTTTACTGCCTATGTTTTCTTCTAGAAGTTTTCTGGCTTCAGGTCTTACATTTGTCTTCAGTCCATTTTGAGTTTATTCTTCTATGTGGTGTAAGGAGGTGATCTAGTTTCATTTTTTGCGTGTATCTACCTCATTTCCCCAGCACCATTTATTGAAGAGGCTGTTTTTACCTCATTGTATATTCTTGCCTCCTTTGTCATAGATTAATTGATCATATAGGTATGTGTTTATCTCTGGGCTCTCTAGCCTCTTCCATGGATCTACATGTTTGCTTTTATGCTAGTACCATGGGGAATCTTTATGGCCCTCTATACATAGTATCATGCCATCTGCAAATTATGACAGTTGTAGTTTTTCCTTTCCTATTTGGATGCGTCTTATTTCTTTTTCTTCCTGAATGCTGTGGCTAGGACTTCCAATACCATGTTGAACAAAAGTGGTGAAAGTGGACATCCTTGTCTCGCTCCTGATCTTAAGGAAAATGCTTTACCTTCTCCCCTTGAGTATGATGTTAGCAGTGGGTTTGTCACATATGACCTTTATTATGTTTAGGTATGGTCCCTCTATTCCCACTTTGCTGAGAGTTTTTATTGTAAACAGATGCTGGATTTTGTCAAGTGTTCTTTTTTTTCTGAATCAATTGATATGATCATCATCTTTCATTTTGTTTACATGGTGTGTCATGTTAATTGATTTGTGAATATTGTACCATCCTTGCATCCCAGGAGTAAAACACACTTGAGCATGGTGTATGATCTCTTTAATGTATTGCTGAATTCGGCTTGCTAATATTTTGAAGAGAATTTTTGCATCTATGTTTATCAGAGAAATTGGCCTCTGTCGCGGTCTCGTCCAGCAGGACCGCGTGTTGTTGTGGAATGCTTGTCCTATATCCCCGGACAAGTGATGAACAAATTCACACGGGCTAAAGGAATCCCGTGGAGAAAAAGGATGTGATGGCTGATCTCTCAGAGAGAAAAAAAGCCCTCGCTCCTGCCTCGACAGGCTTTTATCGATACTCTAGGTACATTACATCCAGGGTGGTTCTCATTAACTATGCACAGGTTCACTTTAGGTGGTTACCATAACAAAAGAAAGAAAGACACCGGTAGCTTCAAAGAGAAAGGTCATCTACAAATGTAAAGGAGAGAAAGCTGGGCTGTTTACATTTGTGCTTGGGAAGTCTAGCACAAATCACAGTGAACTTTTGCAGTTTCCATCCCAGGTGAGGGAGTTTTTGCAAGAGCAAGTTTCAAAGCGGCCTAGGTACAATGCAGGCCTGATTCCCCATGGGAGACCTATCCACGGATGTCACCTGCACACCACACGCGTCAGGACTGCGTTCAGAACCAGAGCTCAGTCACAGGTCACATCACACATGAATAGGTTCCCCATAGGCCTTGATTTTCCTTTTCCTTTTTTTTTTTTTGTAGTGTTTTTGTCTGGTTTTGGAACCAGGGTAATTATGACCTCATAAAATGAGCTTGGGATCATTACCTCCTCTTGAAATTTTTGGAATAGTTTGAGAAGAATAGGTGTTAACTCTTCTTTGAATGTTTGGTAAAATTCATGTGTGAAGCCATCCAGTCTGGGACTTTTGTTTGTTGGAAGTGTTTTTGATTCCTGACTTGATTTTGTTGGTAGTAATTGGTCTGTTCAGATTTTTTGTTTCTTCTTGATTCACTCTTGGTAGAGTGTATGATTCTAGGAACTTACTCGTTTCTTTTAGATTTTCCAATTTGTTGGCAGGTAAATTGTTCATAGTATTTTCTGACAACCCTTTATTTTCCTGTGGTCAGTTGTCACTTTTCCTCTTTTACTTCTGATTGTATGTATTTGGATCCTCTCTTCTTCTTGATGAGTCTGGTTAAAGATTTATTAATTTTGTTTATCTTTTAAAGAATCAGCTCTTAGTTTCATTGATCTTTTGTATTGTTATTTAGACTCTTTCATCTACTTCTGCTCTAATTCTTCTTATTTTCTTCCTTCTACTTACTTTGGACTTTGTTGCTCTTTTTCTAGTTCCTTTAGGTGGAAGTTTAGATTGTTGTTTTGTTTTGGGGTTTTTTTTTGAGTTTTTGCTTGTTTCTTGAGGTACACCTAATAGCTATGAATTTCCCTCTTAGGACTATTTTGCTGTGTACCATAGATTTTAATTCAATGTGTTTTCATTTGTCTGAAGGGAGATATCTTTTTATTTTATCCTTGATCTCATTGTTAACCCATTAATTGTTTAGTGCCATGTTATTTAGCCTCCATGTGTTTGTGTGTTTTTCAGGGTTTTTTCTCTTAAATGATTTTTAGTTTCATACCATTGTGGTTAGAGAAGATGCTTGATATGATTTCAAAATCTTACACTAATTGAAACTTATTTTGTAGCCTAACATGTAGTCTATCCTGGAAACTATTCCATGTGCACTTGAAAAAATGTATATTCTGCTGCTTTGGGGTGAAATGCTCTGAAAATATCAATTAAATCCATCTTGTCTAATGTGTCACTTAAAGTTGCTGTTTCCTTCTTGGTTTTCTGTTATGAAGACCTATTCACTGACTTCAATGAGGTGTTAAGTCCCCTACTGTGACTGTATTACTCCCAATCTCTTCCTTTATGTCCCTCAGTACCTGTTTTAGGTATTAGGTGCTCCTATAGTTGGTGCATAAATGTTTACAAGGGTTATTTCCTCTTGTTGGATTAACCCCTTCATCTTTATGAAATGTCCTGTGTCTCCTATTATGGCCTTTGTGTGTAAAGTCTATTTTCTCTGATACTAAGTATTGCTACCTCAGCTCTACTTTATCCCTTTATTTTCAGGTTGGTTGTGTCTGAAGTGGGTCTCTTGTAGGCAGCATATGTATAGGTTTTGTTTTCTTATCCATTTAGCTACCCTACTGTTTTGATTGGAGCACTTAATCTATTTACATTTAAAGTGATTATGGATAGGTACATAGTTATTGCCATTTTATTATTCACGTTTATGTTCCTTTGGACTTGTTGCTTGGGGAGCTAGCTAATCGGGTGGTGCTCTGTTGTAGTCTGAAGCCAGCCACCAGGTGTGTTGGTTCTGGGGCCTCTTGGGTGGACCTCCAGTGCAGGTCTGAGTCAGGTGCTACCTGTGACCAGCCCAAGGCTACCTGGTAGGAACTACAAAGCAATCCGTGTTTGGTAGCTCCCTGTGCTGGACCTGGAGTCACATGTGAAAGGCCATGCTGTACACCAAGGCCAGCTTTCTTGTACAAGGGTCGGCCCTGGGGCAGGTCAGCTAAATGCACAGTGCACCCCTAGGCTTGCCACTGTCTGCCAGCTGCCCTTAGTGCTCTGCCACTGAAAGAGCCTCAGGCTGTATGCCAGTTAGATGAGGCAGGTCTCAGGGAGTCACCAGGGTGGGTGAATGGTGTTCACCAGGTTAACGCAAATTCAGATTTGGCACCAGGGCTGACCTGGGTCTATTCAGCAAAAGGTACAGAGCACACTGAGGCCAGCAGCTGCCTGCCTGGGGCATGTGGGTATTTGAAGCAGAAATTTGAGTTTTTTATGAAAGGCTGCAGCTCAGACTAAACCCACCTACCTGGTACCAGTATAGCCTCTGATGGCGTGTGATTTCGTTATGGTGGAGTCTCAGGGAGTCGTAATGTAACAGTTGGGAATTGTTACCCACCCCACCATCTTTTTGATGTTATTTCTGTAAGTGCTGACTCAAATATGTAACTTGTAGATAAATTGGACGTTTGTATAACAACCCCAGGAACGAACTTCAAAAGATAGAGACTCTGACCTTCAGGCATCTCAGCTCTGGGAGATTTGCTGACATTTAACCTAGGACAACACCAAGTCAGGATGACATGAAGCCAGGATGACTAAACCAGGATGACACACAGTGATCAGTGGACCATAACTTTCCAGAATGGACTGTGCTGATCTGCATGTTGAAAACTTTTCAACTCCCTTCCCCTTGATCTCTTTGTTCTGTTTTCTGTCTCCCCCACACACACACCCCCACCCCACCCCCTGTGGTGAAAACCTTAGCCTGCACTGACAGGGGGAGATGGGCTTTGAGATAAGAGTCCCCCATCTTCCAGGTGGCTGGCACCGGAATAAACCACTTCCCTTTGAGATCAGCACCTGTCTCTTGAGTATTGGCTTTCGAAGTGGCAGGCAGCCGGACCTGACTTCCTTTTTCAATAAGGGAGGAGCAAGTGGAGTTCACCAGGCTAACACAGATCCAGATTTGGCTATGCAGGGGGAGGGCTCCACACGGGGACTGTGGCAGCTGTCCCTCTAGCCCTTGCCCTGAAGCCACACAGCTTAGTCTCTCCCTGTATGTCTCTGACACCACTTGAGCCACTGTCCCTCTGCCCGAGCCCAGGTTAATTGCCCATGAGTGAGTCTGCCTACTGGCCCTTTAAAAGGCTGCTTGGGTTTCCAGCAGCCTTCCCTCTTACGTGGACAGATGGAATCCCCACTGATTTCCACAGCCAGATGTTGTGGGGGTTCCTCTTCCTGGCATTGAGGCTCTGGACTAGGGAGCTCTGTGTAGAGTTGGGACCCCTTGCTCCTCAGGGGGGATCTCTGCAACTGAGATATGCCTCCCAAAATTCAATTGCCACACATGGGTGTGGGGCTGGCCTGTGTCAAGTCTCCACCCCTCCTCCTGATTTCCACATGTCTTCTTTAAATTCTCAGTTATAGGACTTCTGGTCAGCCTGTCTTCAGAGGTTTCTCCGAGTTGATTGTTCTATGCTGTACTGTAATTTTGAAGAGGTTATGGGAGGAGGTGCACACAGCATTTACCTGCTCTGCCATCTCCACCCAGATCCTGCAAAATTGCTGTAGCATATTCCTGGACACACTGTCTTCAAATTATTTTAACATTGAATTTTGTATATAGTGCAAGGCACCATTTTTTCCTCAAAGTCCCAACCCTAGCGTGGCACAAATAAGATCTGTGTTAAATTCTGCTAAGTATCAATGAATCTAAGTAACGCCATAGTATTTTAATAAAGGGTGAAAATGGGCATGAAGGTGGTGTGGAGAGCCATTTTTTAATATAATTCATTGGTTTTTGATCAAGAGTATTTTTTTCATTTTAATCACTTTTAGTTATTTTTATACCTTATTATTTCCTTTCCTGGGTCATATCTCCAGGATCTTGGGAACATACGGTATTTTTGCTCTAGTAAGAACAGGATCTCACTCTAGAAAACAGTGTCTAGGGCTAGGTTGCCACCATCTCCTCAAAAGTATTTAGATTTATAATTAATTAGGCCAATAACTAAGTGTTCTAAGGATACTGTTTTTTTCCTTTTATTCCTCACCTGAGAACATGTTCATTCATTGACTTTAGAGAGAGAGGAAAGGGGGAAAAAGAATGAGAGAGAGAGAGAAAGAGAGAGAGAGGAACATTGATGTGAGAGAACATGGTTCGGCTGCCCCCATGTGCTCCCGTACCAGGGATCAAATCTGCAACCTAGGTATGTGCCCTGACTGGGACTCAAACCCACAACCTTTTGGTACATGAGATGATGCTCCAACCAACTGAGTCACCTGGCCAGGGCCTAAGGATACTCTTTTATACAATGATGGGTATACAATCTGATCGAAACATTCAGAAGAAGGACAACATACAAGAGTTAAATCATGGGAGAAGACTGGAAGGAAACACTTTTTTTTTTACATTAGTAAATTGTGTACAGTTTGTACTGTTCTCTTTTTCTCATCCTACCTATTTTATCCATTTCATATTAAGAACATTTTGCAAGTTTATACATTCTGATCATATTCTGTTACAGAGCCCCCAAAATTGCTCTTCAGGAGAGAGAGGTCTCTTACTTTAAAATGAATGCTTTCATTTTTACAAAAGCTGCCTTCCTTTGAAGCTGCCAAAAGAGACCACCTGCACACTGGCTATAAGTTCCTGACTTATTTTGCGAAGAATACAGAACGCATCAGAAGAGAGGTGGCTATATAGAATAGAAGCAGAACCAGCATAGCTTTGTATGGCTTTTCCTTCTGCAATGGTGAGAACACTGCTGAAGTAGCTTCCCATGTCCCTGTTCCCCAAACTCGACTTTCTGTCACGTTTTACTATGATAAAATTTTGGATTGATCAAATACTTCAGATGTACTTAGGATAAATACTTCAATGTATAAATCTTAAGTACAAGGATATTTTCTTATGTAAAATGAACACAAGATCAGAAAATATAACATGAGTATGTTGTACTGGTTTGGAATCCCCACTGTTATATTCAAATTTTGATTGTCTCCGTAATGTCCTTTATAACTGTTGTTCCTTTTACTAGTCCAGGATCCAACACAAGATCATGCACTGCACTCAGCCTTCTCCAATCAATTTGCAAATACTACAAATCAAGGGTTTTTTTGTTTGTTTCTTTTTTGTTTCATTTTCCCCCCAGAGAGTCAGTTTAGCAGTGCACCGCTGGAAATCTGATTTCCGTTATCCTCGATATATTTGTCCAGCATACTTAGGGTACCTAGCAAGAGAATTAAGTTTGTTAATCAGCTGACTTTAAAATACGGAGGCTATCCTGGATTATCGGGGTGGGTCCACTATAATCAAAAGTGTTCTTATAAAGCGGAAGAGTGAGGCAGAAGAAGAGGGTCAAAGAGATGGGAAGATGGATGGAGGGTCAGAAACGCTACATGGCTGTCTCTGATGTCAGTGGAAGGAGGCCATAAGCCAAGGTCTATGGTTGGCCTCTAGAAGCTGGAAAAGGATTCTCCCCTAAAGTTCCCAGAAAAAAACTAATCCTATTGCCACCTCAATCTTAGTTCAATGAGATTTGAATTGGACCTCTACAGAATTTTAAGATAACATTTTGTTTTAAGCCACTAAGTTTGTGGAAACTGGAGGTCAGTATTTTCCCAGCCAGAAAGGCAGTCAGAGGCCATTTTCCCTTTTCTGAGCCTTCCCCCAAAAGAGCCCCAAAGCTGGTACCATACCTGAGGCTCCATCAACCTGGCTAACACTGTTCGCCCTGCCTTAGAGATCCCCTGAGACTCTTACCCACTCAACTTACGGGCCTACCCAAGCTGTTTACTGTGACTTTTTCATATGAATAGCTGATCTTCATTCATACTTCACATCTTCCTAAATTATATCAAACAAGCAATAGCTGGCATCAGTGAGCTTCCAGCCCCCAAACCTCTTGCTAAGTGGCCCCAGGCCTGGCACTAGCAGCAGGCAGCCTAGATTCACAGCTTGGCTTCACCTGGGAATCTCCAAGTCCAGCACTAGTAGCAGCAATATCAGGCAGTTTTATAGCTCATGCAGGGTGGCCCCAGGCAGAACACAGGTGGGGGCTGACCTTGGCCTGCCCCTCCCGGGACACCCCAGCACCTGCACACCCAGTGGATAGCTGTAGACCACATCAGAGCACCACCACCCTGCCCCTGCAGAGCTGATCCTCCACAGAGGGTGAAGGTTAGTGGTCAGGGGTCACAGCCAGTCCTTGCAGCTGACTGGCCTGGGTAGATACCTCCTATTGACCTGCCAACAACAATCAAGGTTCAACTACAAGAGGAGGGTGTACTCCGCCCACACAAAGGGCACAGCTCTAGCATCCACCTTGGGTGATAGGGGAGACTGTGCCACTGGACCCTACAGGACACCTACTATCATTAGGCCACACTACCAAGACAGGAAGTCATAACAGCTCTACTTAATACATAGAAACAAACACAGGGAGGCTGCAAACATGAGGAGACAAAGAAACAGGGCCCAAATGAAAGAACAGATCAAAATTCCAGAAAAAGAACTAAACAAAATGGAGATAAGCAATCTATCAGATGCGGTGTTCAAAACACTGGTAATAAGGATGCTCAAGGAACTTAGTGAGGACCCCAACAGCATTAAAAAATCCAGTCAGAAATGAAGAATACACTAATTGAAATAAAGAACAATTTATAGGGAAACAAAAGCAGAGTTGATGAAGCTGAGAATCAAATCAATGATTTGGAATGTAAGGAAGCAAAAAACAACCAATCAGAACAGCAATAAAAAAAAGAATCAGAAAAAAATGAGGATAGTGTAAAACAGCCTCTGGGACAATTTCAACTAGTCCAACATTCACATCACAGGGGTGCCACCAGGAGAAAAGAAAGGGCAAGAATCTGGAAATCTATTTGAAAAAATGATGAAATAAAACTTCTCCAATTTGGTGAAGGAAATAGACATACAAGTCCAGGAAGGACAGAGAGTCCAAAACAAGATGGATACAGAGAGGCTTATGCCAAGACACATCATAATTAAAATGCCAAAGGTTGGAGATAAAAAGAGAATCTTAAAAGCAGCAAGAGAAAAGCAGTTCGTTACCTACTGGGGAGTTCCCATAAAATTGTCAGCTGATTTCTCAAAATAAACTTTGCAGGCTAGAAGAAATTGGCAAGAAATATTCAAAGTCATGAAAAGCAGGGAACTATAGCCAAGATTGCTCTACCCAGCAAAGATACCATTTAGAATCAAAGGGCAGATTTTAAAGAGCTCCCCAGACAAGAAAAAACTAGAGGAGGTCATCTTCAGCAAACCATTATTATATGAAATGTTAAAGGGACTTATCTAAGAAAAAGAAGATCAAAACTATGAACAATAAAATGGCAATAAATACATATCTATCAACAATTGAATCTAAAAAACAAACTAAGCAAACAAGAAAATCAGGGACAGAATCATGGATATGGAGAGGGTTTTGATGGTTTCCAGATGGGAAGGGGTTGTGGAGGAATGGGTTAAGAGGTGAGGGGACTAAGAAGTACAGATAGGTAGTTACAGAATAGCAACAGTATAGGAAATGGAGTAGCCAAAGAGCTTATACGCATGACCCATGCACATGAACAGCGATGTGGGGATTGCCTGAGGGAAGTAGGGGTGCTAGGTGGAGGGGGGGCAAAAGGTTAAAAATTTAGACAACTATAATAGCATAATTAATAAAATATAATTTTAAAAAATGCCAGTAGCAGCACCACTAACAGTAAAGGAAGGTCAATTAAAATGTATATGTTCATTCATTTCAGTGGTAAAATTATTGATACCCACACAGGACGAATAACATTGTGCTACACTGAGATATAAATACCCTGCTGACAACCTCTTAGGGATATGGACTGGTAAGTACATCTTTAGGATATAGTATTCTTAAAAAAATTATTAAAGTATAGTTGGCATACAACATAATTAGTTTCATGTGTACAACCTAGTGATTCGACATTTATATGCTTTACGATGTGATGACCACACTAAGTCTAATAACCATCTGTTACCATGCAGTTGTTACAATATTATTGACTATGCTCCCTGAGCTTCTGTGGCTTATTTTTATAACTGGAAGTTTGGACCTCATGCACCTTTTTCACCGTCTCCGCCCTCTCCCTACGTGGTATTTTGAAGCTCTGTGATCATGCCCTTTACTGGCTGTCATGGGAGCCAAGAGGAAATACCTGGGAAGGTTTATGGGAGAATAGAGTGTCCCAGTTAATGAGAACAGCAAGCCCAAAGTCCAGAGGTAGGAACTCCTGGCCATGGTTGAGAACCGACTAAGGCCTGATAGGTAATCAAGGGTGGCAGACCTCTGCTTCTCAAATATACAGTCTAAAGACACTAGAAACAGAGAACGCTTGAAATGTGTTTGTGGAGGAAAACTCTTAATAGGGACCGATCAACATACAAACATAGAAATTCTTTCAATCCCTCAAAATCCCACCCCCTGAACCCTTAGCACTAGTATTTCCCTCTGCCTGAAAGGCTCTCTCCTTCCTTTTCTACATTCCCTCCTAAAACTAGCTTGGCTACTGATTCTTTAGATTTCATCCTGACATCACTTTCTCTTAGAAGTCTTCCCTGAGCCCTGCCTGTCTCCCCTCCCCCTAGACTTTAGGAGACACTTCTACTTTGTACAACTACAGCCCCTCAGACTGGGCCCACAATGGCTCTAGATGTTGTTGTAATTGTTTATTGGGCTGTCTGTCTTTCCCGACAGACACTGCAGTGGTAAACTCAGCAGGGTTATTATCCCCACATTACAGCTGTGGGCTCTGAGCAATGCCTCAATCCCTCACCTGTCAAAGAGGGTAACAACACTACTTAACCACAGCACATTGTAGTGAGGACTGAATAAGTTCACACAGATGGGGGCTTGGCATGGTAAACTCTCACTAGGTGATCTCAAACCCATCGCTGACTCTTTTCTGCGGTTCCCATTCCAGCAAATGGCAATGCCATTCTTCCAACTGCTTGAGCCAAAGCTGTGGGGGCATCTCACACCTTTATTCAATCCATTAGCACATCCTGCCTGTCAGCTCTACTCTGGAACAAAAACATTCAGAGTCCAGGCACTTCCTCTGCGACCCCCCTGGTCTGGGCCACTCTCCCTCTCACCTGGATTATTGTGAAAGCCTCCTCAGGGGTCTTCCAGCTTCCCGCCTTGCCCATTGAAGCTTAAGTCAGACAGGGCCTTTCCTCTGCTCAGATCTTTTGTTGGTTCCCGTCTCACTCAGAGTGAGAGCCCAAGGCCTTCCAGGGGCCTACAAGCTTCATGACCTGCTTCCAGCTGCTTCTCTGACTGTATCTGCTGCTTCGACCCTTTCTGATCATTTCACTCCAGCCACACAGCAAGTCTGCTGTCTCTTGAACACAATATACACTCTTCTGCCTGAGGACCTTTGTGCTTGCTGTGCTACCCCCTGAGAGCATGGCTGCTCCCTCACTCCTATCAATGGAAGAAATTTTTATTAAAAATTTATTTGAGCCAAACAGAGGATACATGTGGAGGCAAGAGCTCAACAGACAGATAAACATTTCAGAAAGTAGCAGTTTGCAGTTTCTTTTATGCATTTGTGATTAAGGAGGGAATTTAAGGAAGAGTATTTGAAGGTAGGAGGAAGGTAGGCTAGGGTTACAGGGTAGTTAAGGTTATGTGCTCTCTTGGAGGTGGTTCTTTCAAAGGTGTGTTAACCTAGATGCACAGAAACAATGGACCAGGCATGCTTAAGGAAAAGGTAAACCTTTTACTAGAAAGTTATATGCCTGGAGTGTGATTACTCACCATGACCTGCCCCATTAGGAATCTATGATTAGATCACCATGTGAGGTTACTTTTCATTGAATCTCTCTTTTTCTTCCCAAACCAGCCAGACCTCCCTAGATTTCTCTATATAAACAATTTACAGGCCCCTCCCCCACCCTGCCCCCAAACTCTCCAAATATCTTTTATTTCCATAAGTAGTTATCACCGTATGGGATACACGTCTATGTATGTTTATACTGTTAACCTAAAAAAAAAAAAGGCTAACGTGAGAGGCAACAGCATTTATTTGAGATCCAAGGAATAACTATTCCAGAAGCACCAATTCAGGCAGAAACCCAAACTGTGGTGCAATTAGGAGACAAAGGTGAGGGGTATTTATGAGAAAGGGAAGGGGAATAACTAAATACCTGAATAGAAAGGAGGAATTTCTATAGGTTCAGAGAAACTCACATAGTGATGCGTATTTCAAAGAATGTCTCTAATTTTTCAGTCCTAGTCACAATAAACAGTTGTTTGGAATACAATACCACTTTAGGCCAACTCCAAAGGTTTATTTGTTCAGTTTTAAAATTCCAAGGTTTTGAGGACTAAGACCTGCAAAGCAGTTTCTCTGGGATGGCAATGACTCCATTTTAAAGTGGCTACGTTTATATTACTTTTCGCAAGCTCATGCTAAACAGCTGGGAGTCGCTTTCCTCTCCCTCACGTGCAGTCAAAGCTCCACTCCTTACAGTCCACCCTGATCCATTTCTTCAGTCCACCATCTTCCCCCAGTCTCCCTCCGTTGCCTGCAAAATGGTCCTCTCACATCCTCTGTTGCTTCCTTCTTATTTGTTCACCACACTGCAGCCAGAAATGTCTTCCACAATACAAACACAAATCTGATCATGTCCAGATGGACCCTCTCCAACTTTTCAGTGGCTTCTTTTTGTCTTTAGGAAAAAGTCCAAAGTCCACGGCACGGCCCTCCAGGCTCCTGCCCACCTCTCCGGCAGAACTGTTCAGGTCACTCCAGTCACCTGGGCCTCTCCCTACCCACGCCCCCCACAGGCCTGAACTGGCAGAAAATCCTTTCCTACCAAAGGGCCTTCAAACCTGCAATTTCAGCCTTGCTGAGTGCATTCCCCACCCCTCATTTTTGTAGCCTGACCTACTCCTTTTCAAGGCTCAGATTTAAGTCACTTATCTTTTCCCCAAGGCTCAGATTAAATGCCACTTCCTCTTTCTTTCCCTGTAGAGCGGACAGTCCCTTTGTGACACACTCTCAGCACTCCTAGACTTTTGTCTAGCCATCATCTCAACAGTGATTAATACATACGATCCATTCTAAGCCACTTGCTTTGCATTTTAAGTTGCCGGTGGTCAGGCGGCGGATGAAGGAATAATGTTGCCTGCACACGTAGTACCTGATTTTTCAGAAGGAGATATCTTTTTATCTACTTCCACCTTGAGCTATTTTCAGGGCCAAAATCTAATTTAAATTTGGATTCCAACCTGAAGCTGAAAACACCTAAAAAAATACACACTCTGTTGTGGCATGCAGCATGAAGAGTGCTGCCTAAGCAGAAGGTTGCCCACCATGGGCCGACTAGTGAAATTCAGGGCAGCAGAAACCCTCAGCTCCCTCAGGAAAAATGGTGGTACAATTTCCCAAACCTGGAGAGGGTGGCCTCTTCTACGTATACTTAGTGCAGAAATCTCGAAACACTGCCAGATCCAGTGGAAGAACACTTCTCTGGAACTTCACTTCCGGCAAAATTTCGGGGGCAGCTAATTACTTTCGAGTGACATGTAATTAAAAACCATTAAGAACACAACCACTGGAAATACAATCCAAACACTGTTGTTCCATATTCCTTACAATTATACTTTCACTGCTCATCGTGTTTCGGGGTGAGGAACAATTGCGTGGGCCGTTTTAAAACGCATGACTGCATATGGCCGAGATGTGCAGAAGCACTTTTTTACCCAGGAGCTGAAGGTCAAAAAGCAGTCTGATTGAAAAGCAGAAGAAAGACACTGGGTAACGGTAGGCTCTGATGTCCTTTAGCCCCTGAAAAGCTGCTACTAAATCACTGGTGTGAGATTAAGTTGGTGGAAGCTTTAATCTGAGGAAGAGAATATCTTTAGCTGTGTAATCTTTAAAATGGCAGTGTCTCCCTCAGAACCAAGGACTGACGTCTTCTGGTTTTGTCCGGTGGAATATCCCACCGGGGTGAAGCCCATTACCTGAATCATATGCAAAGGTGCTCAATAAATAGCCGTTAAATAGAATAAATGGGTTCTTGGTTTTACATTGCAAACTTGGGCTCATGTTTACCTAGATTTAAAAACAAGTGCGGGCCAACTTGGGAAGTCTGGCGTCCCAGCCACCTCCAGAGCGCCCGTGCACTTTGCTGTACACCTCTCCCGCACTGGGAGGGTGTTAGTTAGGATGTGCCCTGAACATTGATTGTCCTCTTAGTGGTCCATCCCTTCCCTCCCGTGCCAGTGCTGCTCTGCCGAAAAGCGTACCTTGGTTTTCATCTCAGTCTTCGAGAAGGAAAAAAGAACCCAGCTAACCCTTGGACTGAGAACATATACATCATGAGTCATAGATTCGGGGGTTCGGACCGAGAAGCACTGGGTGATGTGGCTGTGCGTGGGTCGGTGGGGATAGAGAGGGCAGCCAAAAAGAAGCCACAGCCCTTCTGAACCGGAGAGTCCCCCTTCCTCACCTCCCTCCGGGCCCCTGTCGGCCTCTTTCACGGAGCCTCAAAGTGCTCCCGCTCCAGGTCGCCGCCCCTGCGGCCACATCACCAGGATCTGGCTCCCCGCCCCACTCCGCCCCTACCTCTGACACCACCCCCGCCCCAGCCCCGGGCGGTGGCGCGCTTGCGCCTGCGCTGGGCCACCGCGCGGGGGCGGGGCGGCCAGCGGGAGCGAGCGGGCCGCGGGCGCCGGCTCCGGGCTGACAGCGCGGGGCCGCAGGGGCGCAAGGAGGCGCGCGAGCAGGGAGGAGGCGCGGGCCCAGGGCCGCCGCAGACGCCGCCGCGGGGCACTAGGTGAACGCCCCATCCATTCCCCGCCCCAGGTGCCGCGGTCGGGTCTTAGGAGGCGGGGTCCCCTCTCCAGCCCGGCCGCCGCTGCGCTCCGTGGCAGGTGGTAATAGAGGGGAAGTCTTGGCTTTGGCCGCGGCGCTGGGATCGGGGCATCCCAGGTACGGGAGGGAGGTGGGGTGGGACCCCAGCTCGGGACCCCGGGGCTGGGGCTCGGGAGGGCCGGGGGAGCGGGGAGCGACTGCGCGGCGGGGTCCGCCTGAGCCGCAGTGTCCCCTCCCGGCCCGCGGGCAGCGCGACGCCGGAGTCCAGCCCGCCGTGCCTGCCCAACCTCGGGCGGGAGGGCAGACTGGCTGTGGGCACCGGCGGCGGGACTCCGGCTCCCGCGGTGGGTCGTCCCGGGCCAGGACAGTGGGCCAGACAGCGGGCGGTGGCTGAGTGATGGGTGGGAGGTGACCACGGATGGAGCGGTCTCGAGGCAGACTCGTGCACACCCCATATCCACTGCTTCGGGGCTTGGCATTTGCTCTGAGTCGCTGTGTTCTTTTATTCTTTATAGATGTAGAGTATATCTTGGTAAAAAAACAACAACAACAAAAAACCCCAAAGTGTTTATTTACATAAAGAGGTTACATATCCGTATGTGTTAGCTATATTACATTACATGTATAGTGCCCATATGTACAATCTGTTTCTGTAATTGAGCAGTGTTAAGATATATTTCACATACTATAAAAGTCATCCTTTTAACGGGTAGCATTTAGTATAGTCACAAAGTTCTGCAGTTGTCACCACCACGCAGAACATTGTCACTGCCCCCAAATGACACGCTGTCTCCAGTAGCAGTCACTCCGAATTCCCCCCTTGCCCCACCCTTGGCAACCACTAACTCACTGTGCCTGTGTATTTCCCAATTCTGGAAGTTTCATAGAAGCAGAATCATATAACATGTGGCTTTGGGGGATGGACTTCTTTGATACAGCGTAATGTTTTCAGGGTTCATCCATGTTAGGTCATGAATTCGTACTTTGGTCTTTTCTATGGCTGGATAATACTTCATTTTATTGGTGTACCACTTATCACATTTGTTTTTATCCAGTCACCAGTTGATGGACTTTAAAGCTGTTTCCACATTTTGGCCATTGTGCACATCTGTGGATGTTTTTATGTGGGCGTATACTTTCATTTCTCTTGGGGATACATGCGTATTTAACTTTGGAGGAACTGCCCATCTTTCCAAAGTAGTGGTACCATGTTATATTCCCTCCCACCAGTGTCTGAGGGTTCCAGTTTCTACACTTCCTCACCGACACTTGTTGTTTATTGTCTGTTGGCCAATTTTCACTGTAGCCATCCTAGTGGGGGTGAAGTGGCATTGATTTGCATTTCCCCGATGACTAATCATTTTGAGCATATTTTCCCGTGTTTATTGTCCATTTGTGTATCTTCTTTGGAGAAATGTCTGTTCAGATCTTTTGCCCTTAATTTTAATTGAGTTGCTTGGTTTTTTTTTTTTATTATTATTCTTGAATTATAATGTTCACTTATAGAAAAAAATAGTTGGTTAAGGGGTTAGCACTGACGGACAACCAACACGGTATTAAGCAGCATGATGCTTTCACTGAGGAAAGTTGAATACGTGCCACTTAAGTCTTTCAGAATAAATACCCTGTCAATTCTTGGGTATCTTCTTGCCCTTTTCTGTTTTCTGCTGTTTTGGGAAAAGCTACAAAAGGTGTGTCCGTGACCAGAGAGAGTCAAGGGAGTCCACACACAGTTGGCATTGTCACACAGTCTGTGCTTGCTTTGAAAAAAGCCCCAGTTATCATTTTAATTACGGAGAACTTATTTTGGTGGCTAGTCAAACAAACTAATAAAAATTAACAATCGCCTGTTAGTTAAAGTTTCACATGCTTCTCAGGCAAAGTGGAAGATCCCTACGTTTTTTATTTAAGTTTTTTAATTTCCCTAGGTTTGTGTAGTCTTTATGATAATTATATTTATATGTAGTGGCAAATAAGTATTTTTGATGGCACGGAAGTTAACCACTTACACCTGAATGAATGCTGCTATGCTTACTCTGTGGTCAGTTTCTTAGTGTACACAAATTCAGCATTAGCTTCACGCCCTTCATCACAATAAACCCCAGAAAAGGCATGACAATCAGAATGACCAGGAGTTCGGGCCTATTTTTCTATTACTCTAATGTGACTGTTCAAAAAGGCGCTACCAGCCCTGGCTGGTGTAGCTCAGTGGATTGAGTGCCGGCCTGCTGAACCAAAGGGTCATCAGTTTGATTCCCAGTTAGGGCACATGCCTGGGTTGCAGGCCAGGTCCCTGGTGGGGGCATGGGAGAGGTAACCACACATTGATGTTTGTCTCCTTCTCTTTCTCTCTCCCTTCCTCTCTCTCTAAAAATAAATAAATATATTTAAAAAAAAATGCGCTACCAAATTTCAGAAATGTTATAGCAAATAAAGATTTCCAAGTGGAAATAATGGATAAGTAACTTATCAAAAGTGTGTGTGAAGGAGCATTTGAGACCTTGCTCCTCACCACTGCCTCAGTGCTCAAATAAACTCTTTAAAATTTAAACTATACTTTATGGTTTATGCTATCATAGTTGTCCCCATTTTCCCCCCTTTGCCCCCTGCACTCCGTCCCCTCCCACTCCCTCAGGCAATCCCCACACCATTGTCCATGGGTCATGGATATATATGTTCTTTGGCTACTATATTCCCTATGCTGTACTCTACATCCCCATGACTATTCTGTAAGGACCAATTGGTACTTCTTAATCCCTTCACCTCAACTACACAAATTGTAACACATTTAAATGGAAACATTTAACCCATTTATGCCTCAATGACTCCATTAGTAGAATGAGGTTAGTAATTTCAATACATAACTTGAATTTTAGCTGATGGAATGATTATCAAACATCAAAAATATAACCTATCCAACCTAATATTGTTCCTGACTTACCCAAGAGATGTATAAATATCTTGTAGCTACAAGTGTTTTCTCCAGTTGGCCTTTTCTGCCTCCTGGAGAGGGAAGTGGGAATAACTTTGGAGACATGATCCCTGGAAAAAGCTGGTTGGAGTGGACCTACCTCCTTTATGGGAGACATCTAGGCACACCTCATCATTTCCCTGAAATTACTGTAGTTAGATTTCAACAACTTTAAAATCAAATATAAAAGCTGTCTATCTAGTAGGGTTCAAAAGCGAGGACTGTCAGTCAGATTGTCTCTCTAAGGTGAATGGATGTAATGGATTGCTTTTCCCTTATCAACTGTACTGAGGAAGTGAGAGTTTTGACTTGAGGGGGGTTAGGAGAGGTGAATAGTATGGGATCATGGAACATTTTGGAGGTTTGGGTAAATCTTGCTCTAGTTCTAAATGTGTGGGGGTTGAGAATGGAGATCTTTGGACAGCATACGGGGTCTGGAAGATGAGAAAAGAGAAGCCCGGCCCTGGCTGGTGGGGCCTGTAAGCCAAGGGGTCTCCAGTTCAATTCCCAGTCAAGGCACATGCCTGGGTTGCAGGCTGGGTGCCCAGCAGGGGTGCGCAAGAGGCAACCACACACTGATGTTTCTCTTCCTCTCCTTCTCTCTCCCCCTCTCTCTAAAAACAAACAAACAAACAAATAAATAACATCTTTAAAAAAAAGAGAAGCATGAATGAGAAACAATTTTGAAGGGATGGTTGCAGGGTATAAGACAAATTCAACTTATTCAGACATTTTTGCCCAAGAAAAAATTCTAAATCGGAAAAGTGGAAGAAACCTTCTTGTCCTTCAGTCCGTCTGTCTTCCGACTCCATTCCCTCCACCTTGCTCCTCCCTGCCCGCCCTTCCAGCAAGACCCAGAATCAGACTGGGATCACGATTGTTCATGTGGAAGGTTTTCAGTGTGCTAATTACACCCCTCTCTCTCCAGATTCTGGTCACATTGAGATCAAATTCAAGAAGCCAGATGAGGATTAACATATTAAAATACAGTTTCATTGTCGTTTCTGATAAAGCTGGATTGGAGAAGTTAGCTTAGTATTCTCTTCCTTCTTAATTTGCCTCCCCACTCAGCACTGCAGCCCCTCAAACACAGCAGGTCTCTCCTGCCGGGAGGGGAAGTCCTTTCTCAGGGAGTTGTCTTGCCGGAGTGGGAGTAGAAAGGAAAACTTTCTCCTGCTGATGGCTTGCATGCAAATCCAAGGAGGCCAGTGAAAGCTCAGGGGCGGGGCTTATCTGGAATACTGACCTTTATCCCTGTTTTAGCCACTAGATAAATCACTTTCCTGTAGGAGGAACCCCTGCTGGGGTGAAGAGGGAGAGGTGTCACTGCGGTCCTGAGGGCTGTTGTCCTTGCAGAGAGAGAAAGAAGCAGCTCTGTCCTCAGCTGTGTTGTGGGTAGTAGTGTTTTGTAGGCTAGCTTAAGAGCTTAATCACCGTTTATAAAATTAAAACCGAGACCATGTTCTCCTTGGAAATAGCTAAACAGTTTTTAGGTGGGTGATCATTTCATTGTGTGGTTAAAGATAGATTATTCAATTATTCCATTTTCTTGTCTTACTCCTCCAATACATGTCATATCTAATATGTAGTAGGCACTAGGCTAGGCCCTCAGAATTCATCAGTGGACACGCTTGTTCTCATGGAGTTTGCAGCCTAGAAGGACAACAGGTCCAAGTCCAAGAAAGCATGGTAAAAGTTAGAAAGCACGGAGTACTTTGGGACCACAGAGGAGGCGGAAGTAATTCATCTAAGAGGGTCAGCGCTAAGATCGTCAAGTAGAATGTGAAGCAGCTGAGAGGGAAAAGTGAGGATGCGCCAGAGTGTTTCAGAAAAAACAAGAGCATGTGGTAAGGCTAAGAAGTGTGAGAGTGTTGTAAACTAAAGTAGCACTTTACTTTTTTTTTTTTTTTTTTTTAAGGTTCCACATATGGGTGAGATTAAAGTAGCATTTTTCAAACCACAGGCACCTGGGCACCTTCCAGTAGATTGTGAAATCAATTTAGTCGGTCACATACAGATACTTGTTAGATTGTGCTGTCTAGTTAGAAAATCCCTACAACAGAGGAATCAGAAGGTCATGCTTGGGTAGGTGGGGATGATTATGTGATTATGTAGGATTCAGTTAACCTTGTTAAAGACTTTGGATTTATCTTCGAGGAGAGGAGAAGGCATTGAAAAGTTTTAATCGGGGCCTGATTAGATTTGTATTTTCTACATATCCCTTTGAATGCCTGGTTTTTCAAATATAAACTTCAAATTTCTTGGTCCAGTGTTACAGGTATTCCAAAATTGGTTCTAATCTCTTTTTATAAAGAGTCATTCCATTCTTTTTTGTACTGGACCCTTCCATTTCATAAAGATTCTTTGTTTGCCTAAGTGTCTTTGAGCTGAAAGATCTGTGAGAGCAGACCTTTCCTCTGTGTTGCTCATGCTGAATCTCTGGTATTTAGCAAAGTGGCTGGCACCCATTAGACACTGAGCAAATCTTTGTTGATGGAGTACAAATACCCTTCACTGGAGAACTGTTGCATAGCAGCGACATGACCTCGATGTTGCTTTTGAAAAAAGAAAAAGGTTTTATTAGGAATTCTTTTCTTTTAGTTGAAATCATGTGACAGAGCCACACTCAATTATTTAAAAGATAATTTAACAAAAAGTACTCTTATATTAAGACAGTAGTAGAGATAAGAAAAAGAACATCAAACTTTAAAAAAAAAATTTTACTTATTAGAGGGAAGGGAAGGGAAGGAGAGAGGGAGAGAAACATCAATGTGTGGTTGCCTCTCGTGTGCTCCCTACTGGGGACCCAGCCTGCAACCCAGGCATGTGCCCTGACTGGGAATTGAACCAGTGACCCTTTGGTTCACAGGCTGGCGCTCAATCCACTGAGCCACACCAGCCAGGGCAAACATCACACTTTTTGATTTTGGAGTGTGTCCTCCTTCGGAATACAGAGCACTAAGAGATTGGTCACAGGAGGAGGCGATCCAGCTGTCATTTATATTTTGTTTGAACAGAAAGGTATTCTCTGAGCAATCACCAAAAATTGGCTTTATAAAGATGGCTGGGGACAAAGGGAATAAATTAGATTAAAATGTATCACTTATATGAGCTTAATGGAGAGGCAACAGAAAATAGATTTTGATCTTAAAAGAAGTAAAAATAGAACATCTGTACACCCCAGGGAACTTACAAATAAGAATTTAATGATGTCAGCTTGTTGCCAGAGAATGATTGTACTGTCACAGTACCATGACTTCACAGAATTAGATCGTGAAACCCGTCTGTGAAGGAAAAGTTCTTTCAGGGTATGGTTTTGATAAGTGGCAAGAGAAGTTATGAAAAATTCATGAAAGGTAGAGCGATTTCAATTTCTGAATCACATTTCTTTATAATGTGTTTTTGAGATGTGGAAACTTTGCTAATTAGTTTTGTAAATTAGATTTTATGTATTTTACACATGAGTGCTAGAATCAAAATTTGCTAATATAGGATGGCTTTTAAAACTCATTAAATTTTATATTTTTATGTTCTACAGAGTCCTATTTTAAGCTGTGCCTCATAGAACTTAAAGTGAAACTAACTTTTATAAATTCACCCTAAGGAAATAATTCTAGAAACGGGGAAGTATTATGTTCGAAGATTTTCATTTTCATTGCAATGTAACGTAGTCGAGAAAATGCCCAGCAATCGGGAAATGATTCATTAAAATGTGGCTGGCAGTCCACTTGAAGAAATGTAACTATTAAAATGCTGTTTTAGAGCAATACCTTCTTATTTCTTTTTAAATTAAAAAATAAAAAGTGCTCAGTATAAACAAAAATTCAAATAATATAAGAATATGTAGGACTTAAAAAGTGAAGATTGTATTTCAGGTCCTTCTTTACCCAGCAAGGTAGGCCAACCCCATTCTCCAGAGGTCAGTGCTCTGAGCACTTTGGTATCTGTATTTCCAGACTTTTTTCTTTTTTTAAAAGAATTTATCTATTTATTTTTAGAGAGAGGGGAAGGGAGGGAGGAAGAGAGGAGAGAAACGTCAACGTGTGGTTGCCTCTGGCACACCCCCTGCTGGGGATCTGGTGCACAACCCAGACACGTACCCTGACTGGGAATTGAACCAGCGACTTTTTGGTTTGCAGGCCGACATTCAATCCACTGAGCCACATCAGCCAGGGCCAGACTCTTTCCTAACTCAGTGACTTTCAAACTGTGCTTCAGTGAAGAGTTTCTGGGTCTTCTCAAGTCAGGTAAGGAGGGAGCGGAGTGGGTAGAAACAGGGTGCTTCAACCTGTGCTGCTTTCACCCGTTTTATAGATCGGAATTCACGTAAGATTCAATTTAAACAGTTTCTCTGCATTAAAAAGAAATGTTTAAAAACAATTGGCCTAATTCAGACAATGAATCCCTGAGTCCCCTACTCAGGAGTTCCAGATCTTCCCCAGTTTTGATGCTTGGCCACAAGAATTAGCGCAAACCTGTCTTCATTTTCCCAGGAGTTTCCTGCCCGGTCACGACATAGGTTGTTACAATACACTGCTCCCTTTTTCATTCCCCATCTCTCCAAATTGACTTGCTCTTTAAGCTTGAGCTCACCATTGTTTGGTTCATTCCTTTTAACATGTATTTAGTGAACACCTATACTTTGAGTAATAGTAAGTGGGGAATATGCAGAACTTTGTATCAAAAGTTCATAGACCAGGAAAGGGTGACCTTCATGTGTAAGTGCAGTAATGTATGATCAAGTTGAGAGCATTTGGGGTGTGGGTACTAAAGACACAAGTGGTCACTTCCTTCTACATTATTTTCTATGGTACTTACTCATATAAAAAGGGCGTTTATGCTATGGTTACATTTCTGGGTGTTTTGGTAGTGTTTGTTCATTTATTAATCAATAGAAGGTAATGCAGAGAGTCCCCCTGTGAATCGGGGGTGAGACCCGTAAAGGAGTTGTTTTCATTCTTGAGAAATTAACTATGTCAAAAAAAAATCCCAAAACTGGAATCCAATTTACTGGATTCCAGTGTTGGGCATGAGCAGAGTTGGGAGGGAGTACTGGAAGGACCTTGGTTCTGTATTCCTTGTCCCCCATGGTCGCTGACACTGGTGTACAATGATCACAACACAGAGAATC
>VMDR010006413.1:0-45694 GCA_007922815.1 Macrotus californicus | reverse complement strand
AGATCGTTCTTCTGGAATGCTTGAAATGTTTTGCAAAATTGATTTTAGTCACAAGGCCTAAACATCTTATTTGCAGACTGCTACCTTATGGTACTTAGAAGTTTTTTTGATATGCCTATCAAAGCAGATCTATAAAGGAAATTTTAAGCAGTTATTTACCTAAAAATGTGTTATGGTCTTGGACTGTAATGTTTGAATAATGTAGGTTTAAAGTTTGTACTAAATTCTGTTTCACATTATAAAAGCTAAATATTTACCCTATTATAAATTACCATTCAATCATGAATGACAGATTATGTTAGGAACTAAGATTTCTATTTAGAAGAGGAAACTGTTATAATTATAATTCTATGGCAACTATACATCCATGAAATAAATATGAAGACTAACAAAAGTGATTTTAATATTTAGATACTGGTGTCTGGCATAGGAGTCCATAATCCTTCTCAATTCTGAATTGTTTTTCTCTCCTAAAACTCTCAAATAATATTTATCAAGCAAACATTGTCCTTTAAAAAAACAAAACTTGAAATGTTTGGCCACACAGGGAAAGGTAATTGGAGAAAAGATACTGAGAAACTGACACTGAAAGCCCGTTTGGGTCAGATGTTAGTCCAGGTGTTAAAATCAGCCTGCAAAACAGGGAGCATTCGGAGTTTATTGAATAAAAGTATTTCGATTATCCTTCCTCTCTGTTCTTTCTTTTTGATATGTACCATCTTTAATGCCCCGACTGGCTTACTAGTAAATATCAGGGAAGGCCTCAAATTACGTGAGATAGAACCCAAAAATGGCACTCGGCAAAAAGTTCTCTTTTCTTGGATCAAAATGGATTCTTGCCCATTATAAATGACACCCTCTGATGTTTATGTAATGATTCATGAAACTATGGGGTTGACATTGTAGTGCAGAGATTTCCCAAAAATGCTAATAAAGCAGGAAAATTAATTGCAAAATTCTTCTATAACATAAGGTGCTCAAATAATTCTAATCCTCTTCTATTACTTATACTACTTGTAATGCATTAAAATATATAAATACAATCCAAAATATTTTTAATTGCTAAACTAATGGAGATTAAGTGTTTCTAATCCAACTGAGGCCAGGATAGAAGGCCATCCCAGAATAATTAAACTTTTATTTTTATATCCCTTAGAAAAATGTAATCCCTTAGAAAATGTCCAGTCTTGTGAGTCAGTATCTTAGCCTAGTGTAGAAACAACAGTAACACATAAAGAATTATCGTTTATGCCCTATTTTCTTAAACATTAGATCAAATTTGAAATTCCGTTCCAATTTATTATCTCCCATCCTATTTTCTTTGTCTTTAAAGAGGAACTCCATAGGCCAGGCTTGTCATATGCATTAGTTACATTTACTTAGCTACATTTCAAAATGTAAAGTAATATTTTAAATAATCCTCACTTGTTAATTATATTGTTTTTTGTTTTTTTTTTAAGAAAGCTAGGCCTATGGTGTGAAGGCAGCCACTACTTATTTTTCGTCAAGAGATAAAAATACATTTTGACTTACAGGACTCTGAAATGATTTCCCAAAAATGATATGTGGTACCTGGTGAATGCTGTCAGTATTTTTCTCTTTAACTTTCCATGTTGTTTGTCAGCAGAAGGAATACTTATGATAAAAACATATTTGTAGAAACTTGTTTTAAAATTAGCTTTATGTTGATTTTCTCTCCATTTTTTGGTAGGAGAGATATTTACATGAATTTATTTTTTCATATTTATTTTAATACAAATTATAGTAATTTAAGTATAATTTTTATATTCAGAAGAGGAATTCATTTTATTCTGTTACATACATAATTTACTTTCTGTGGCTAGTCCCATGTGACTACAAAATTAATTATTTTGGAAAAAAACACATTAATTTTTAAGGTTTGAGTTCCTTTAGTGGTATGCTTTTGATTTGATCTTTGATTTATATTGACTTGTGAGGATTATTGTGTTTTCAGTCCATCTTTATTATGACAGTTCCCCCACCCCCTGCCACCAGGTATCTAATTTTCACCAAAAGAGTAGTCTGCCAATGTGAATTTCTTGGCAAATTAAAAATTGTATCTACAGAAAAGAGAAGTACATGAAGTGCACTTCCTTCGTGTTTACTGTGAATTCAATTTCTGTGAATTTCTTGCTCACTTATCCCCTTCAGCCCTTTCTGCAAGTGGCCACTTTGTCACATATTTCAACGAGAAGGGATGAAAAACCCTCGAAGTGCTCACCATCAGCATGAAGTGAGGCATTTTGAGCTCCACTGTGCAAAATGAAAAGATAATACTCACTGCAGAGAAAACTTACAGTTCCATTATCCTGTGCCATTTACACGTAAAGGCATTCCGATTCCTGGCATAGGTTAAACAAAGGAAATCTGGAAGGCTTTCTCTGTAAAAGTCTGCAAAATTGGAATCCTGAGGCTCGACGTCCCTGGATCTCAGCAGCCACGTCCCAGGCAGTGCGTGGATGGGGGATCATTTGTGCCCTAATAAGCTGTCAGTGTCCAGATATGTGGGCATGAAAAACAGGAGGCTGGTTTTGAGATTCCACTGATATCACGGCTTCCAAGGGGACGGGGAGCCCACTGCCACTGACCCCCAGTCCTGGAAAACCATGCAGCTCAGCTGACTGCCATGAATCCGGGGTTTCCTACTGAAGTCAAGCCTGGGAGTATGCTCTCCTGGGGGGCAGGAACAAAATAGGTGTGAATACGGAAGCCGTGTTTCGGGGCTCACTCCTAAATCCTCAAATGTTCCTGCGGGTTGGTCTGTAGAATCTCACAGGGTGGAATTCTCCCCTTGCCCTCAGTCCCGATGGATTCTGGGTCCACACATGGGGAGAAAGGCGTTACCTTTGGACAGATGAAAGACTGGTTTTCAGAATCTAGTGCCTGAAGCGAGGTAAGGGTTCATTGGGCCCATCCCCGTTCATTCTAAACACAAGAAACAGTTTTAGGGATATTATAGCTTCTACTCTGACCATGGCAGCATTTTTTTGAGACAAAGTTCCTGAACACTGTGACTTCCCAGGCATGGGTGGGTCCCAGCCAGTTCCACACGCACATGGCTTGACCTGCTGAGTCTGTGTGACGGGCGTCACCGTTATCATCACAAGGCGATTTTTATCACAAAACATTTCTTCCTCTTTCTTTACTCAATTACTGGATAATCTTACGAAACTTATTTAATTTTTAAGCTACTTGAATGCCTTTATTTGAAGTAAAAATACTGTTCAAACCCAATATGACCAACAAACATCGGGCTCTCTATGAGACAGAGAGGCCGGGGGGGACATCTCTGTGTCGGCTTATTGCCACTAATCGTGAGAACAGTTGGTTTTCTGCTCGGTGTGTCTTCTCTCTGGCATTCACACGAAGCCACAATTCGGTGCACACTGATCAGGGGCTGCCCCTGACATCTCTCTGCACACAACGCTTCCATTCCGACCACAATCCTATGCACACAAGGGCCTCCACATGGACGTGGGAAGTGCCTAAGCATTACCGAGTGCCGGGCCACCCGTCGTCCCCATGTTAAATTGCGAATATGGTCTGAGCCCGTTCCCAGATCGCCCTGATTGAGTGGTACTAATGAATTGCACCCGGGGCTGCAGCCACAGCCGGCCGATGGAGCGCTGGATTCTTCCACCACCTGGTGAGCTCTGCCCGTGCAGGGACCGCCTGGTGAGCTCTGCCCGGGCAGGGACCGCCTGCCACCGCAGCGCTATAAGATTACTCAGACCGAGAGTCGTGACAAACTGGAGACATGATGCAAACTGAAAACAACACCAAGAGTGATAGGTACGCTTTATCAGGATGCCTCACCTGCGGCGGGCATTGTGTGCAGGCCCTGCTGTCTCCTTCCATCACGTCTGCACGTGATCCTAGGTGTCGAGTATTATTATTGATTGTATTAAAAAGAAAGAAGGAAGACTGAGTTTCCTAGGGACTGTCACATACCCAGTCGCATGGCCAGTAAGTACAAGAGCCTAAGGCTACTTTATCGGAAACCCTTGTTCATTTCCCCCACTGCCCTGCCGTTCCCGCGTCTCCTTCCAACAGCCGCAGAGGCCAGCGAGGGTCGAGAAGAACTTTGGGGCGGGAGCTGGCAGCCCTGGGTGTCACCTTGGCTCCGGCCACCAGCTGAAATGGGACCTCTGTTCCTTCGGTGGCAGAATTAGGTGATAGAGCTAGTGTGAGCCTTCTGTGATCTTATGTAGTCTCAATGAGGTCTATGACTTTTTTTTTTTTGAGAAAGAAAATTGAAAAAAATCTATCACAGCAATAACACCGTTGAGCACTGTTTCTCTGGTATTTCTGAGGTTCTCATCTGAGTGTGTGGCTCCAGTCATGGAACAAAGTCCTTGCTGAGATAACCGGAAGTTCGTATTCTGACTGCATCAGTGGAACAGGGAGAAAACTACGCAATTGATTTACGTGGGTCAGACTCCTACAAAGTTGAAGTTTGACATTATGTATTTATTATGCTACATACACAGAAACATTAAATGGATGATGTGAAGCAAGGTGGGCATCAGTACACCCATAAAGGGCATTTACAGTGTGTGTGATGAAGCATAAAAACACATTTATCTTCCTCAAAGAGCCAAGTGTGGGTTATATTCATATGCAACACCTTAGGCTGCATCACGAACTCTGTGCTTAAACGCATTTACATACGAGGCAGGTAAATACATTGACTTAATCACAGCATCTCTAGGGGTTATGATCAGCTGTGTGTGAAAATTGCAGAGGATAAGTGGATGACCCTTGAAACCGGAATAAAAGTTAATTACAGCACACCAGCCACTTCAGACACATATACATTCCATTTTGAAAATCTGTGCTTCTGCAATGTGAACAGTTCGCTCCCTGAGTGGTTCTCAGAATCACGCATCCACACCACACACAGTCTCCTAAACATATTGTATTTTTCTTCGAACATCAAACACCATTATGTCCTATGTCAATTTTGTAATATTTTGAAAGAACAAAATATGGTATAGTAAGCTGACATATTTTCCTGCGTTGAAATATTCTTTTGTGTGTAAACTCTTTACAGATTTTTCTCACCATTTTCTCCTCTTTGAAAATCGACAAAATGTAAATGATGGCGAAGTGAAGAGAATTATCATTTCTTGCAGCAATTATTGTGTCCTCAAATTCCCATTACACAAATATCAGCATGGTTCCACAATCATTGTATTAGAAATAAAAAGCAAATAATTGTCTACATAGTCTGTAAGCAACCAGGACACCTTCGCAGAGTGTCTGATTTTTAACACAGGCAAAAATACGTCACTTCCGGCGGTTTTGAACTAGTTGGAAGTTTGGTTTTCAAAAAGTGTGGTTAAGTTCAACGTCACTCATTTATGCATTTAACAAATATTTACTGAACTCCTACTAAGTGCCAGGCACCGGACCTATATTGCTAAAAAGTACAAAGCTGATTCCTGTGTGACGCTTTCAGCAGGTAAGACAGATCAGTAAGTGATTAAGCAAGAGAGAAAAAATGACAAGTTGTATCAACTTCCACAGAGGGAGTGAACACTTTGAGAAGACAGAAGTTAGCTGGGGAAAAAAAGCCCATTTCAGATGAGGAAGAGTAGAGGTACCTTGGAGCTCCTGCCAGGCAAGGATGGACTAACCTCTGATGGAGAGTGTGTTAAGCAAGGCCGCCTCCAGAGCGGAGACCCGGAGATGCCGCCAGTATCTTAGGAATGCTTTCTCTGCTTTGTCCTTCAGTTGCATTAATAAGCATTATCTCTGGGAAAAGAAATCCAACTCTCTGCACAAAGATTTGTTGAGGAGACAGGCATTTTTGAAAGTTGTAGTGATTTGGGAAGATAAAGAAATTAGTCCTAAGACACAGATTTAAGGGTGGGGATGGATAAAGTACTTAATAATTAAAATATATATATATATTTTTACTGGGTATTATGTTAAGAAGCTGACATCTCACAGCCATGATCTCCTCTTGGATTTTCTGTCTATAGTAAGTTTCTGAGAAAGAGCAGTATGTTTTTGTAGGCTATAAAACATTCTGACATTTTTTGGTCACTAGAGCAGTAATTGCTTCTCACTTATATTTTCTCATTCACCATGAATGCATTCGATTTCCAAAATATATGTAATATTTGGGGAAGACTGGAAAAGCTAAACATTGTCAAGAACACCTAACAATAAATACATGGATCAGCTCAAAGACTGACTTACTGAAGTTTCCTCTCATTATATTATACATGAGTGCTCGTTTGGGGCTGTTTCATTTTGTTATGAAACATCTACATTGCACTACCAAGAATGAATGAAATCACCTTTTATAACACTATTACAGAAGTTTAATGAAAATTAACTGTTATCAGTTTTCCACAAAAACTTATGATAATGGCCTAACATATCTACGTAATGCCACAACTGTTATCAGTTTTCCACAAAAACTTATGATAATGGCCTAACATATCTACGTAATGCCACACGATGTTAATGAAAAGGCAAAAATCAATTCAGTTGGCTTTGTGTACATAAAGTAAGAACCCGCCTTTTTTTATGACTATTCTGAAATTTTTCAGGTCCAAATATTCCTAAGTGACCGGTACAAAGTAAAAAGAATTACACCCAGAACTGAATTGGCCCCTCAACTTTGATTCTCTGCCGGATGCTAATATGACCAGGTTTGAAACTGGCTAAAGCCGGTGTGTTTCAGGAAGCTTCTTTAGCACGTGACGTAGTCTCTGCTCAGCCTTCAGATGATTTCAACAATTCTGATTCTCAATTAGGTGCCATTCTAAAACGCCGATGCCAGTTAACTGTCATTTAAAATAAATTTTGAAACAAATTTAGAGCTTATTAGGGAGCTAATGCATCTATTCTGAGATAAAAAGTACCAGAATCCAAACTCACTTGGAAGAAGGTACATTCTAGAGCAAGCGTTTTGCAAAACTTGAAGATCTCAAGACGGTCTCAGGAAACTCGTTTTAAAAAGATGTAATAATCGAAGCTGAACCTTAAAACAATCGAAGCTAAATTCTTGCCCCAGTCTCAAGATGAAAAATTAAAGCTTTATCAAAAAAAAATGGATAGGCACCACCAGGTAAGACTCATCAACATCTTTTCCATTTTTACATAATATTAAGAAGGAGAGAATGATTAATTCAGAAACATTTTACACACGCATCACACAGATGAAGGCAATGAAAATTACAATATCACTTAGAGTTTTTGCTGTTCAGGTTTTAAGCTGACTAAAAGTACTTCCACTTATACAACAGGCTGGCATCCACCCTGTCTCAGTGAGTCTTGTGCGAAAGATAAAATAAAGCAGATATTGATGCACACATAGGGATTCGGGAAAACATGAAGATATGTTACCCTGGAATCCACCTGGCAGAGTCAGGCGCCTTTCTGTGGTTTTATGTCTCCTTATCAATGCCTGATGCTCCCCATGACATTTTATGGTAATTATTAGTTCACATACCTTTTTCCCCCTCACTCAGGGTGCCCAGACATGCCGTGGTCCCCTCCACATGTTCTGTTCTCTCTCCTGAATCTCTGGGAGCTCAGTAACTATGAAAGAAACAGAGAAATGGATGAAGGGGAAGAGAGAATGGGAAACAGAACCAAGTTGAAATTAAAATCAGCTGGGCATAAAACAGAAGTCGGTTAGAGAGAGGGGAAAATAACCTCTTTACTCTTTCCTCCTTACAAAACCATGGAGACATGGAGAATGTTGAATGATAAATGAAGAAGCAATACATTCTGGGTGCTCCAAAATTCATTAAAGGTTTGGCATATTTTGGTGGGGAGGCAGGAAAGGCGGATGGATGAGGCACAGTCTCCTTTTGGCACGTCTGTGTTCCCGTAAGTCTCTGCATCACGATTTCCTCGGGGCATTGCACTCTGCCCTGTGTCCCCTCTTCACGGTTTCATGAGGATCTGACTCCATTTCCTCTGACCGAGCCTTGCAGCTCCGTTGGCCTGCCTCCTTGTGCGGCAGGAATTTAATTCCCTATGCTTTCTTATTTCAATGGTTGTCCTTCAAGGAACAAAGATGGTCTGTATGTCAGGATGCTGTTTCCACTAAAATGTCATCTTAGTACAGAAGGGTAAAAATAGAAACAATTTTGGATAACTAACACTATAAGAGTAGCTAGCCATCTGCTTCTCAGAGAGAGAGGAATGTGTTTTCTTGTTTCTTTCCTTAAGCTAATCCAAAAGATTTCCTTCCAAAAATCTTAAGAAGATGATCTTTCTCCAAATAAAATTTCTGATATTTTATGACCAAATAATGAACGCGCGAATGCCCTGGATGAACTTTAAATAACCCATCAAATATCATGAGTGGATAGTGCATAGAATGTTCCAGAAGCCCTCTAGAGACCCGTCGGATGGTCAAGCTCCCATTTTCCAGACTGAGAAAGCCCTGAAAATGAGGCAAGTGGGAAGGAATACCACGGCAGATGGCATGCCAGCTGAACTGTACAAGTGTGGGTACACAGCAAATAGGGGGTACTTTCACCACTTGTTCAAGACCATATGGACACAGAAAGACACGCATGTGAGGGACACCAGTTTCTGAAGAGCAAGTGGGAGAGGATAAATGGGGTGCTGAACGCTGCGGGGCTGGCTCCTAGGAAGTGGCCGCTGGAGTTTTGCTATATTTTCTGATATCTAAAATCATTTCCTTTAGGGTATTATAATTGCGACCACTATCTTCGAACTTTAGGAGAATACAGTGTACAGAATACCCTGAGAGACACTGAGTTCATTTCAACTGAATTTAATGGCTTTTCGGATCAGTGTGAATAAAAATGCAAACACTCCTAAACTTCAGGTATTTTTTTTATTATTTCTTTATGGTGTAAATCCCGCAACTTTATACGACTTGGGTCCTAGTTGGTTTTTAAAATGTCAATGGAATAAAGCAATTTAAAACAAAGAAAAATAAAGACCTAGTTTTTGTAATTTATTTGGATTATAACATTGGGTTGCACACACTGCTCTCTTTCAGAAAAATTCTAATCTAATGTAAGCCTATAGTGAATCTTTATTTTGTCTGCATAAAATATAGCAGATAGTTTATTTGCTACTGATTATGAAAAGTCTTGGGCACTCTCAGACAAAGCAAGGGACCTCTGAAGCGCAGGCCAGCACCGGCTCCACTAATTGTGGGAACAACAGAAAGCTCAGCCAAAACAACAGAACTCTGAAGTGCAAAATAAATGTATAGACAGAACATATAGAAGCATGTTTTGATTTTTCCTTATCTGTGTTAGTCACTTTTGCCTACTAAGAACGTTATTACAAAGCTGCTTGGAATGCTTACTAGAAATGATCCATGAACAGAGATAACCCCCATGGTAATTGCACCAATGGGATGGTTAGAGCCCACGCTGGCTTTTGCAGGATACTTCAGCACGCGATGCTATACCTGTCTCATCTACAATGGTGCAGAAACGAGCCTCAGGAAACAGAAAAGGAGGCTTCTGGAGGTGAGTGGAGAGGCAGCATCTTAGAAGCACCAACAGTATAAACGGTTCCGTGTTTAAGTCTGGAAGGAAGAAAGAGCTGAGAACTATGTTCTACATACATATTGTCAGCTTTTCTTAAAACCAGCATCCCCGTATGAATTGTAAGTAAAAAAATTCACTGGCTTATTTTTAAACAGAGACCATATCAATTTTAATGAAGTTAGTTTTATACTGAAAATGTGTGGAGCATAGTACTTAGTTTAAGTCAATTGTTTGTTTAAAATTCTTTCAATCATCCTGTTATGTAGGCCTTTTTTGTTTGTTTTAGGAATTAAAAAATGGCAACAAAGAGGTTAAGCAATTTGCTCAAGAGAAAACAGCAGTGTTCGAACAGGACTTTTAAAGAAGCGATCCAGTAAGTTTGAAATTTATCACCATGCTATGCAGTTTCTAGAACACTCTACCTATAACATTTTAGTGCTCCTTATTTTTAGAAATGAAGAAAACTCCTAACATTTAAAAATACTCATATCTCTGTTTGGTAACTAACAAAAGATTTAGCTGCTTTTGGATGAAATTTAATACAGCCGATTTTTCCCCGAAGGGTTTGGTAAAAATAAATATGCCGAGAATTCTTGATATGTGTAAATCATTGTTCCAATTCAGGGAAGATTAACTAAAGTTTTATTTTTGCTTATATTCCGATCAATACACCCCTAAGGTAGTTTGCCCTTCACACGTGGTCTTTTTGTGGTAGGAGAGATGTTGATGAGGCCTAGGTCTATGTGAACAACTCATTAAAGGTCTGAACAACTTCAAACATCAGAGTCACATTTCTTGAGAATTTCAAATGGAATGGCACCAAATTAGAAGCAAATATGAATGTGTTGGTCTGTGACAGAGAGGTTTGCATTTGCATTTATTACAGAGTTGAAGTCTTGGCAGAAATGTGGAGTTTTACGTGGGCAGAGCCTCTAGTTCAGAAAATCTCGCTAAGGAGATTATAGTCATGACTCTATCGCAGGCATAATTTCTGATTTAGGCTCCTTCAAAAATATTTGGGTCTAGATCCTGTAATATCACCAAGTTTTGAGTTGCAGGTTAACTTTTAAGATGGAAGATGAACTTTTAACCCTACACCTATCTGAGGCTCCTGGCTTACTCAGGAAAGCTTTGAGAAAGTGATGGGGCTGCTGCTTCAGGCCCAGGAGTGGAGTATGGAGATCTCCATCCATGCCCTTGCTCCATGCTTCTTCCTCAAGTTCAGGGTCGGTGAACAAGTCTCCTGCCCCAAGTCATTAGATGTTGAAATTGGCACAGAGGCAAAGCTGAATCACAGGTGCATCTATTCATGGATTCAGCAAGAAGCTCTTAAGAATTAGTCCCCGTGTTAGGAACTTTGCACCCAGCTACACAGAAAGGTCACCGCTCCCTTGTGTGCTGATGGGCAGTAAATAATAAGCATATCATAATAACTACTCTGAAAAAGAAATACAGCAGAATTAAGGAGATGCAAACCACAGGTGAGGGGGTGCTACGTGACATGTGACCAGAGAACTGACTGAAAGGGGAGAATAAAGCACTCTGCTTTCTGGAGGACAGGCGTTCCAGAGGGGAAAGAGCCAGTCAGTGTACAGGCCCTGGCTGGGAACATGCTGGGTGTGTCCCAGGACTGCATTCATCAGGTACTTTATTCTTCTTTCCTGTCTGGTGCCTGCGGTCTACCTGGCCTGGAACTCTCTTCCCTCCTTCACCTCCTGTTACTTACCCTCAAGATTCCCACTGCCTCCGCCACATGGTCATCAAGCCCTCAGACAGGCTCCCTGCCTTTGCCTGTCTGCTTGTACAAAACTCTAGTGAATTATTTCTCAAATACTGGCTTTTCTTCCCTGCTTGTATCTGTCTCTACTTGTCTATTAGTGCCTTAAAAGCAGGGATTTTCTCTAATGAATTTTGGTGGTTCTGGGGCCTAGCGTGGCACTTTGGATAACCCAGCACTCAATGAACAAAGATAATAATATTTGGCCATGAAATCATTTTATGTAGCCTATTTCCTTTTCTTCAGATTATAATGGAAAAATCTTGATTTAAGGCACATCCTTAGGCAAAACTAAATGACAAAGCCTGCTCTTTGGAGATATTGTCATTATGGAAGAATCCCAATCTTAAAAATCACCACTTTCCTGGGAATCTTATTTATAAAAATTTGTAAAGGAGCTGAGACAATACCAAGTAAGCCTCTGTAAATAAAACAGTATATTAAAGACTCTTTGTTCCGTGTTAGAAGACAGGAAAGGGCATTAAATGGAAAAAATAAAAAACACTGAATTCTTGCTTCCCCAGATTTTCATAATTAGAGCAATTATCAAATTAAGACATAATTTGCCTGGATCTGGTATCTGTGTGCTTTAGTGGAAGAATACAGACGAATCGGCGGCAGAGTTATACTTTCTCTTTCTGATTGCATAGACACAACCGAAATTACACGTTATGTGTGGGGTGTGTGGTGTATGCATCTCCCAGGAAGGCATTTTATTTGCATTTTCTGAAGTTGGAGACACGATTGTTTTCTTGCCTCTGGCACAGCAGCGGGCACGGCTCGATCATTGGAACAAAGCACGGCCCGGCAGGTGCAGAAGGCAAACTCAACTGCGTGGTCGTTGAACGAGGCCACTGTATGTCTTGGGTGGGATGCCGGCCTGTTCCCCAGTGAGGTGGGTCTTTCTCACGGGTGGTGCAGGTGCAGAGCAGGGCCGCCTCCCAGCCTCCTCCTCTGCCCAGGACAGTGTTTCCCCGCCTCACCATGCTCTCTGCCCAGGTGGACGCTTGTCTCTACCTGGTGCTCTTCACTTTATCAGTCAGTGCAGGTTTCCTCTTCTAGGTGCTCTGATACACCGCAGGGGGTCCCTGAGGGAAACACACAGCCCAACACCTCGGTCAGGCCAGGCCGTAGTGATGGAGATCCGTGGGTGTGGGCCAGCATGTCAGAGGATCATCTCCGAACGAAGGGAAATGTCAGGAGAAGCCTCTAGGGGGTGCTGGGGAGACTCGAGAAAAATGCCCGATTGTACTTGGCAAGGTTTCCTGGAGAAATTACCTTCCGAGCTGAGGGAGGAATGAAAATAACATTTAGGCGAAGAGGTCATTTGAGGCAACGAAAGGGCACCTGCAAGGACAGAGAAGAATGGAAAGGGTGTGAGGAGTCAGAGGACCGTATTCCAGAACCAGGAGTCTTCAGAGCGGTGAGGAGGGTCTTTGGAAGGAACCACGTTTGTCACAATGCTTTGTTCTCACCGGTGAATCCCCCGAAATCTGCGTCAGCAGGCACTCAGCGAGTATCGTTCCTTTGACTAAACGAAGGTCAAATTGGCCTTTCAGAAAACTCAGACCTGTCCAGCACTGAAAATGAGAGAATTGGTATTAGAGGATATTTCCAATCTCAAAATCTGAAGTTTCCAAATCTACCAACAGAGAAGTGCTGGCGCGGTCTCCGTCTGTTTCCCAAGAAGTCCTTGCTCCTGAAGTTCCCCGCTTTTGATGCTGACTCTCTAAGTGCCTCTCCCCTTCGAAGACCATTTTCTTCTCACAGAAGGAGTGGTGCCATTGTCTTAATTAGTCTAAGAGAGGTGCTCGGAGTGCAGAGGCGGTGAGAGAACAGCACCGCACTGATGCCCAGTGAGCGATGAGACTCACGTGCTGGTTAAGGGGTTCTCTCCAAATCACCAGCATGGAAAATAACTCAACTTTTGAGTTTCAAAAAAAAAAAAAAAAAAGAAAATGATCCCAGTTTTTCAATGTCATAGACTTTTGGGGCAGTTTGTGAATAGTCCAATTGCAAATGGTAAATCCAGGAAGGGTCTAATACAGATGACCACTCCCACGTTTTGGGGAGTCTTCCTAGGTACTGTTTCTCCGGGCGCCTACTTCCAGGATCCTGAAATCAAACAGTGAGAAGGACTGCCCCACGAGAAAGGAAGGCCTCTGAGCTAAGCTTGTCCACACTGGCACGAGGCTACCTAAGCCTTCTAACCCTGGCCTAGCGGCAGCCCCGAAGCTGAGTTTGCAGCCTGCGAAAGTGCTTCGGGACCAGTGAAGGGCTCTCGTGTCAGCAGAGCTGCTGACAGATGAGCGACATCACCCAAGAAATTGGAGCTGGTTTTTCCCTGACGAGGTGAGGGACTCTAAGTCCTCCTAAGTCAAAGCGGCCCTCTCACACTCACTCTGTTCTAAGACTCAACACAGCACTAGGAGAGGAAATTTAGTATCATGTTTATTAGCCACCACAAGCAATTAAACTGTGATATAGTTATTATTTTTTTTCTCAAGAGAAATCTCCCTTCAAGGCCCTATTGAACTAGAAGGATTTAGGATAATTACAATCTATTTACTATAACTTATTAGACCATTTTAAAGATATCATCATCATCATCATCATCATCATCATCATCATCAGATAGAAAAGCCTAGAACACACACAAAAAATTGCAAAGTGTGATAAACTAATATTGCCCACTTCTATTCTGCTTATTTATATTATTGTTTCTAATTATAAGGTGGTATACAAATTTAAATAATACCAATAGAGAGTAAAAAGAAAACTGATCTCCCCCCAGCCCAGTCTCCAGCCCCCGTCTTTCTTAGAGATAATGAATATTAGAAAACACCTGTAATCGTGGATGTCTTATGAACTGAAATGGTCCTAGGCTTCTGGATCTGATTTCACATTCCTCATGGGGTACCTGGACCCCATGCTGCCTGACTGCCTGAAGAACTAGCTTGCCTTTGACCAGGAGGCTGGAATCCAAGTCTTTTGTTCCTCCATCATCTAACTGGTGTGAATCCAAATAATCACATGTGAGATGATCCTATTTACACCATTTCTTGGAAGTCCTAGCAGCCTCCCAGGCTACGCCGGAGCAACTTATCTCTAACCTACACTTTAGAAGAGGCGATTTCATCTTGCATTGATTGCGATCCTTGATCCATTATTAAAAAATGAGTTTCCTATAAAACTACTCAAATTCCCAGGCCGGTCTTGTAGGGTTGTAAGTGCCCGCAGGGGAGAGGCAGGTACAGTAAGTGTGTGAAAGGAAACAGGTCTGCTGGGCGCCGTGCTGAGCAGGAAAGGACAGTCCTGTGTAGGAAGAAGCAGCTGCCGGTTAGTTCCAGCCAGTCCTCACCATGTGAGAATGTGGGCTCGGTGGTGTCTGAGCTTCCAAAATTTCAACAGAAACTGAAAACCCAGAGATTCCTGTAAAAAAAAAATTCAGATGCCCTGCTGTTTATACACTGGCTTAAATTTTTAAAGAATATTATGCAGAACAAACAACGCATTTAGGGACCCAATTCAGTCCACGGGCAGCTAGTCTGCCATCTCTGCTCCCCCTGTACAGCATCACAAGTCTGTTCGTTGTGTCCACTGATGAATTGATAATGCACATGTTTCATCATCGATCCAAATGGGTCCGGGGGTGCTCTTCATTATCTGGATCAACAAACGCATGTGCATTTGCGCGAGCTATTACCGATGCTGCTCATCCTTTATGACACCAAAGAACGCGCCCTGCCCACCTGCCTTTGTTGTGGAGATGGCACGCTCTTCTTTTAAATTCCACCTTGCTCTACCCGTACGTGAAACACGCATCCACTTGGTAATGAAAAAAATATACCGACCTCGTGACGATGTCCATATAAAATCTTGAGTGTGTAAATACTACTTTTAAAAAACTGATGCTGAAGAGAAATCGACATTTTCCGAGGGGCTGTGTGACAACCTTACCCGGTGGCTTTTAAACTTTGCTCCACGGAACTTAAAAGGGTTGCGGTTCCTTAGAAGCCACATCATGGTGCCGACGGAAGGCTGTCATTTGGAATGGGGATTTTATCTAAAAACAAGAAGCTAAAGGGGTCTTCTCTTCAGATCAATGGATTCCTCAGTGTCCACAGAAGGATTTCAGAGCACCCCAGGTCACCCGATATGCAGAAGGGTCTGCAGTGGTATTTTTTAAAAATTACGTCTATAATATTCTCAAAGGGGTTTGTAAACCAACATGATATTTAGGGTAGGTCATTATATTTGAAATACAACATTTAAAACCATGGACTGATCAGAGTTGGGAGGGAAAAAAAGCCTGGCAGAGGCACCCACTCCATTCCCTGCTTGCTCCGTAGCTGGTGATTGGAAGACACTTTGCAACACCGTTAAAAATAAATAAATAAATAAATAAATAAATAAATAAATAAATAAATAAATAAATAAATAAAAATAAAGTAAAACCATGGACTGAAGCTTGCCTCCATCTGGGGCCCATGACAGACTTTTCCAGCCTCAGTGTGCTCATCTGTAGAGTGGGGAGAACACAGCATCTGCCTCACGGCGCTGCAGTGAGGCCCAGAGGAGACGGGCATCATGGAGGGGGCAATACAGCCCTTACACGTGGTGAGCACCCCGTCAGCGCCCCTTATTCCTGCTGTCACCCCTGCTCTTCAGCACACTGAAGCACCTCGAGTAAAAGTCACAGAAATGAGCACCCTATTGTGTTTGTGGACGAAGTGATAAAGAAACACAGAGGACAGAATAGCTATGTCTTCTCGGATGAGCCAGGGTAGACTTTCAGGAGATGTTCTATTGGTTCGGGTTTTGAAAGTGAGTAGACATTTTACCACGAGATGAGGTAAGAGAAGACCTTGCCAAAGAGGGGGCAGGGGGTGTATGAGTGAGACGCAGGGGGTTCCCAGGGATGGAGACCCTGGCGGGGGCACGAAGCCTGATACGACGTAATCCACAGGGGCCGGGCGTGCAAAGGCAGGAAAGGAGGCCGGACAAGTAAATCAGGGTTATAATGCCCATGAGAGTTCCATGCATAAGCGATGGGAAGTCATGGAAGGTTTTCAGGAGGAGAATATGATCAAACAGGAAGCTAATCCTTATAGTCTTGTCCGGGACAAACTGAAGGGAAAAGGTAACCAATATTTGTGTACGTTTAACATATGCCAGGGGTTGCATTAGACATCACTCTCCTCAGTGATTTTGAGATGTTCACGTTGCTCATGTTGCCCAAGAGAAAACAGAAGCCTAGAGCCATTAGCTCTCCAAGATCATGGGACGAGGCAGTGGTGCAGCTGCGCTTTTAATGATTTTGAAAGATGCCAAAGCCACGTGTTCCCGCTGCTCTGGGGAGCAGGGGCACAGGATGCGAAGCTAGTGCCGTTCATCCCGATGAGCAGAGCTGCAAGGCTGATGATGCAAGAAAGCGGTGAAGAGGCCCGATATTCAGGAGCCATTTCTGAGGAACGTAAGCAGAGGATTTGTTTTTGCTTTGTTTTGTTGTGTTTTAACAGATTTCATATAAAAGAGGAAGAAAAAGCCTCATCCCGGGCTGACTCGGAGGTCATGGGTTTGGAACAGTGTTAACACAAATGGCAGTATTTAAGATGAGAATCCAGTAGATACACAATGATTTTTTTTTAGAGGTTAGAGGCACATTGGTCCAGAGAAAAATGTCATGTTGGACACACTGAGGGCCTGGAGGACATCAAAGAGAGAAAGGCCCAGGGAGATGCCAGAAATGCCGCTGCAGATAGGAAAGGCCGGGGTGGTCGGGCCACCTGGTGGGTGGCGTCTTGAGGACCCGCAAGCTTCCTTGGGAAGAATGCGGACGGGGAAGGGAGGCCCTGACGCTGCCCTGCAGGAACCAGAGGCTCACACGCCTGCCCCTCCATTGACGGTCAAGATCTCTGGGACAGGGCCTGTGCCTTAGGTGCTGCCGAAGCCCTCGGAAACATTGGCACTGCCATACACACCACTGATACCTCACAAACGTTCTAGGGGTCTACAAATGCAAACGGCACCAAGAAATAAAATCTAAGGAAGGGGCCCAGGGAAGGGGCCCAGGAAGCAAGCTGACAAAGACTGGTTAGGTAACAGGATGAGACAGGTGTTTCAGGGTCCAGAAAATTGCCCCGGAGATCCGTGTGCTTCAGAGTGAGAAGTTGAGACAAGGACTCAAAACGGGCCACTGCGTTTGACGACAGGGCACTGGAAAATGTGTCCCCGAGGAAGGGCCGCTGGGACCGATCCCTGGGATTTGGGGAGTGCATCCTTTGATGAGCTGGGAATCAGTCCGTAGGAGACAAGTTTCTGAAACAACAGTTTAGCAACCTACCTGGTCGCCTGGATCTGGTGTCGGAGACTAACAGGCCATCATCAGTCGTGCGGGTTCCATCACGGTGTCCTCATTTAAAGTGCTTCCTACTGATCACGCAGGCCAGTGTGTGCACTAGAGGGAAAAAATGAAACATGATATGTCTCCACTGTGATCCTTGAACAGTCTAAAGCCTTCGGCACAGACACCTTCTCTGAAAATGCACCGATTTGCCTAAAGATTCGAGCTCTGCAGGTTGTTCGGGCGGTGAAAGAATGCACAAAGAGGATAAAGTGCAGAGAAGAAAAGTTCTTATTTTTACTTTCCCAAGGGAGGGAAAGGGCTGGGCGTGGAGAGGTGCACCAGCCCTGAGGGGTGGGGCTGGGAGTTTCTGCAGGTAATGGGGTGCTTGTAGGGCAGGGTGTTTCCCTGGGTCTTATACAGGCTGCCACGTGTTTCGATGTTCTCTTTGGGTTCAGAGTCCCCAGTCGCTGTGGTCTGGTATGTCCCCTGCACCCGCAGGGCGCTTCCAGTAATTTCTAGTCCTGAGCAGAAAGGCTCATGAAACACTTCAGGACGGTCATGCTTTATGGGGTCCAGCCCGCTCTGGGAAAGAGGGACTGAGAAAGGGGCTTTTGTCCTCTTAGGGGGGAGTTAATAGCTTCTCGCGCCGCAAACTATACTGAGAATACAAATATAAATGAAAGGATCACAATTCTTTGAACAAAAGCAGATGTCTTTGGTAATTATGTTTTCATCTGTGATTGCTTCCAATGCTTGTATCTTTCCATGACAAGCGAATGCCCGTGACGAACTCAGTCTAATAAGAATCACGTTGCTGTTCCTAGAAAACTGAAGACTCATGAGCATGCTAGACCTTCCGGAACTCAAATACGTCCGTTATTCTTTTTAATCCGGTGGACTTTTTGCAGAATAAATATTCAGACATCCAATTATGTATGATACAGTGCTATTATAACATTTCCTGGGAAGGCTTTGAGAAAAAGGCACTAAAACATAATAATAATCACACTTGAGTAGCATTGTTTTATTATTAAAAATAACGACAGAAAAGCCAGGGTAGGTTTTTTTTCACAAAAATCAGATGTGCTCGAGGGACAGGATACTTAACAGAGCTTTACGGCGTTTTCAGATATTGTCTTATAAAGTCCAGGAATAACAACCGAGAGCCTTTTTTTTCAACCCACCAGAGACTCTGACACCTCTGAGTTACCGCGCACTCATTGATCAAGAGCGAGCGTGGCCTCTTGAAGCCCACGATCGCTGACGGGAAGTATAGCTATAGGCTATGGACTTAGGGATTTTAAAATGTCAAGGAACACTAATAATTCATGCACCCTGGGCCCATAAAGCCGCCAGCACGTCAATAATCATGCCGTGCCCTTCGGAAAGCAGGCACAATTAGCATGCTAGTGTCTTAAGCGAAGAGGATGTTACAGAACACTGGCAAAGGGAGATCATTTTCTCGAGCTCGCCAGGTTGCTAAACGGTGCCTCTATGTTGCTGCTCTGCTTTGTGCCTCCTAGACAGGGTCCCAACTAAAGGGCCACACACACTGTCCCCTGACAAAAGGCCTGACATGGCACAAGAGCGCAGTGTGTCGGCGACAAAGAGAAATGCACAAAATAGATGCCAATACCTGGACCAGGCCAGTGTGCTGGAGGTTGCAAGAGGTTGCACACGCAGGCCACATTTGAGGGAGGAGAGGACAGAAAAATGACCAGTGCCCCGAGGAAGCCTACTCCTTTGTTAAAACTTGCTGAGATTCGTATTTATTATTGTCATTTCACGAGAGCCTGTTTTATAAGCAAGACTTCAATCCAATGCTCCAAAAGCTTCTTGGCTCTTTAGAAATTGTTTTTTTTTTTGGGGGGGGGCTTCACTTTTGAAAGAAGGTTTAGGTAAACAGCTGCATTTGAAGGGGAAGGGAGGACCAGACACAAAAGAAAAGGAAAATTGTATTTTATTGAGGAATTTTTTTTTATTACTATGCTGGGAAACAAAAAATTGACTATGCCTATCAAATATGTCTCCCTTAAAAAAAAAATCTGTGGATCAATCATTAATGAGAAGGAAAGGGGGAAAATGTTCACCCAGGTCTTGTTGTCCACACATAATTCTCTACCTTTTCTTAACTCATCAGCATGCTCACGGTCCTTACATTTCTGATTTGAGTCATATGCTTAGGAGCCTTGAATGCCAATCACCCAGCCGTCAAGAGATATATACATCCATTATATGGCACCGATGAAGTCCTTGATGTGACTTGTGACCCTTTAACTAACGATATTTCCTCTAAAGTGACAAAATCACAAGAAAACATAAAGAAGAACGCTTCGTTACAAAGGAACCCGCCATCCATTATTTAAATCTTTCCCTGGGAGAAGGGAAGAGCAGGGTGCATGCTAAGTAACTGATACTCAACATGAAATGATTCTTTTTCCTGGAACTCCGAGCACTGGTTTCTGACTGGTCATTAGGAAGAAAACAAATAATAATTAGAATGCAATACTATTTACACTTCTGAAAAGAACATAAAATATGTATATAGAAGCTCTGAAGCTAATAAAAATATAAGGTCAATTACTTCAAAGCATTTCACATGGGCATTGCTCAACCACTAATAAAATGATCCACTTTCTTAAGTCCTATTAAAAAAAAAAATCTGTTAAATCAAGAATGGTTCAGCTCACTGGAAGTTACAGCCTGGTTTAAGAAAACTGCATTTTAGTGCCCTTCTATTGATTTTTAGCAAATTTAAAACTGCCACTCTCTGCTGATCCTGCTTATCTTTGAATTTCAAATGTCCACAGTATTTACATAGCATTGAAAAATTACTGTTTCAGTGTATTGTATTTATAATGCAGCTCTTTTTTGTGTGGTTTGTGTAGTAGCTAGCTACCAGGCACACAGTGACATCTATTTCTCTTTAATCAGCAGCAGCATATTGACCGAGAAATAAAACAATTTCTCATTTCCTTCCCCCCCCGCAGCCCCCCTTGCTTTTTAAAAAGTGATCAGTATTTCAATTGGTTTGCATTTGTGGTTTTCAATAAAATTCATACTTAGTCTGAGTGGGAGGTTCAGTACTTGAAAATCATGTTCCAACAAATACAATGTCATCTTCAAATCAGCCCAAGTAAAGATATCACAGTACAGTACTAGTTTCTTACTTAGCTTATGGGTGAAAATTCTACCCACACGTAAACATATTATTCAGTTTCTGCTATCCATAAAACCATGTATGTAAAATATACATCATAAAGCATTGGTTAAAGGCTGGTCCCATCAGTTTTGCTTTATTTCCCTATGATTTTGCAAATGATTATTCAGAAGACAGGCTTACAAAATGTTTAAATATCTTGGTAAACAATTAATGAGCATCAATCAATATTAAGAAAAAAAACAGATTTTTTTTTTCCAAACTCTTGATGAATGTGTTTCTTTTCCTAAAATAGTCATTACCATACAAAAGCTATAGATTCCGTTGCTAAGCATCCATTAAAAATGTAATAGCCACATGTGATGAAAGCCACATCAGTGTGGCAGAAATGAAATTTGCATTCTGCATGCAAATGTATCGTGACTGAAGCTCTCAGTCAGACAACTGCGGGGGCCCGCCAGACACTGTGTTGTAACCCTGAAACACATTATAGGGCTCTGATGGAGGCACACATGAACATCGCCACTTCCCTGAGACTTAAATTTAACTAGAAGTCAGAGCATTTTGCCTACTATCTGAATTCACTTCACTCTGGAAATGTAAACATTTTGTTAATTGAAATACATTTCGTATCACTGGGTTGCACACTGATGAGTCCACTTTGTTTTGTTTCGTTTTTTTTTTAAGATTTTATTTTTATTTATTCATTTTTAGAGAGAGGAGAAGAGAAGGAGAGAGAGGGAGAGAAATATCAATGTGTGGTTGCCTCTCACACACCCCACACTGGGGACCTGGCCCGCAACCCAGGCATGTGCCCTGACTGGGAATCGAACTGGCGACCCTTTGGTTCATAGCCCGTGCTCAATCCACTGAGCTACACCAGCCAGGGCTGTTTTGTGTTGTTTTGAATGTGAAAATTTCCAGGGCGCAGAGCAGACCTGAAATTTTGACGTAGCTAGTCCGTTAAGAAGGAAACAGGGGTGAGTGGTGGGGGGTGAGGGTTCATTCAACGCATGGCATTTATTCATTCACTCAGCATTTGTTTTTAACTTGTTCCCGTGACATACGGAACATGGCGCTCCTGTGTGCCCGGCGTGGAGAATGAGACTTCATTCACATTAACTCAGCGCCGTTCATTCACGGACATTTTCCCACACCTATGTTTATTCAGTGAAAAAGTGTGGAACGAAAGGTGCTCGCTGCGCTGTTTACCATGAGCAAAAAGGCATCTCACAGCACCACGGTTCCCCCGTGGCCTGTCACTGGGACAGAGTTGGCCAGTGAGACCATTCCTCCGCCTTGTCTGTGGTGACCAGCTCGGTGGCTTCATATCGGCACCAACAAAACATAATTGCCAGTACCACGGCAAAGGTCCTGAGCCAACTCCAAGGCCTGGCTTTCCAATTCCCTGCATGAAACCAATAAACTCCTATTAGCCTCCGGGCATTATAAATTCAAGTTCTCCAAGGTGATATTGTTTGCAGAAAGGCATTTCAAGTCTACGCTGCAATGCTTGTCACAGGAAAAAAATAATAATTTTATGGTACGTTGGGTGAGTTCCAAAGGTCTGGTTATGCACGTGATTGTATAATTATGTTTTAGTTACTATTTTTGCACCTTCTTTGAGATTTTAGAAAAACTCTCAACTCGCCCTTAGTGTTGGATGCGTGACAAAATGGGAGTACTGGGGGTTCTCATGTACGTCAAGCCAAGTGCCTCGATTATTGATAATCATACAAGCCAAGTTATCACGCGTGCTCCCCATCGGTCACCCCTGAGGAAGTGGGGGAAGTTTCTGTCTGTGGGGGTGACCTGAGGGCCGTTCCTGTGCTTGTTAGCCTGAGACGCATCCGCCGACGAAGCCATTGTTTTCCTCCGCTACCAGGGGCTCCGTCGGTTTTAGAATACAATTTTTATGATTGTAGAAATAATTTTGTCTCATTGCGTGCAATTGTACAAAAGTGTGAATGTGTTTTTAAAGAACAGACGGGCTATTTCATGATCTCCTCAGAGGTTCTGAGGCATTTTAAACACAGAAAAATGCAGAAGTACAAATAGAGATATGCACGAGCATGCAGCTATGACTCCTCATTAATTTGTGTTATCTTCTTTAATAGTTTTTTAAATTGTCAGTTTTCATTTATTTAAAATCATTTTCCATATTACAAACAATCATAGAATTTTAACTGTTTGTAACTCCTCTTCCTCATATGGGTGCATTACCATTGATTTCCCCAGTTCCATTTTGTCGGGTGAGTCCCCGATTTCAGTATTACAAATGTCACTGTCACAGACGCCTCTGAACACAACTCCCAGTCACTGTCCTAGTTATTCCTTAGGACAGATCCTCAGACACAGAATTCGCTGCCCCCAGTGATACACATATTTTGAGGTTCCTGATGTCTTTGCCAGATTGGTTTTGAGGGGGACTCTCCATCCATTCTCACAATCTATGAAGTGTTGATCCCAGTGCACGTACCACTGGTGTATTCCAATTTCCAGAGAGTTTGGTGATTTGCCAGCTAGCCGCGGGCATCATGGGTAGTTCAAATGCATATCTCTCATCAGCTCAGAGGAATCAGGCTACCTTCAAGGTAGGGCCCACAGAGGATGGCGGGCTCCCATGGGTGTGGTCCCTCACTAGAACTTTTCACAAATAAACATACAACTAGACTCCCAGGTGAGTCTCATGGCCAGACAACTCTGGGAATCTTACCCAGCACATGCTTTGGACGTGACCTCCAAACAAATGACCTCTCTTGGTGTAGAAGGAAAAGAACCCCTCAAACCCACAGACCAGGATAGCACCTCCTTTGTCCTCAGGCCTTTAAAATATGGACTTCATATTAAAATATATCCATAAATTTAGCCCTGGCTACTGTGACTCAGTGGATTGAGTGCCGGCCTGCGAACCAAAGGGTCGCTGGTTCAATTCCCAGTCAGGGCACAGGCCTGGGTTGCGGGCCAGGTCCCTGGTGGGGGGCATATAAGAGGCAACCACACATTGATGTTTCTCTCCCTCTCTTTCTCTCTCCCTTCCTCTCTCTCTAAAAACAAGTAAATAAAATCTTTAAAAATATATACTTATAAATTTATAGATGAAGATTCTTCAGTAGGCAACCAGAGACCTAATCTATACATCCATGCAATAATTTCAGATGCAATAGTGATAATTATCATTGAAAAATGATACTCAATTAACACAGCAGTTTTCTGAGTAGCTGCTGAATGATTTGGAAGGAACTGCATGTAATTGTCTGAATAACAGCTTTATCAGCAACTGTACTTTGCCTTACGTAGCTTTATGTATAGAAACTGATAAAACATATAACAGTATCATTAAGAATAAGATCAGGATGTTATGTGGACTTTACTCCTTTCAAATTAGTAAAAGCTCACTTATTAGTCCGTACATGGGGCTATTGGTATCAGCTAAATAAATGGGTGAGTGGAGGCACATATCTGAAATTAAATTTTGTTATTTAAACTGAACTCACCTTCACAAAGGATCGTTTAGACTACTTCCATGTGATGCCAAAATGAATTCATTCAAACTGCCTATTAAATTATAAAGAGAATGCAGGACACACCCAGTTCATAGAAAAGGGAGAGTTGCAATTAGCTGATAGTCCCAATCAGGAATGTTAAAAAAAAAATGGCAAAGTCTATCTGACAGAGTTGGAAAGAAGGTTTAATTAGTACTCGATAAGAGACTGTTACAAAAGGAATCTTAACTCAGAAATGGCACGATTTGGACCAACTTAGTTGCGAAATGAAGACAAAGTCCTTGCCCCCACACTTGCTTGTGCTTTGGATTCATTTAATTATTAATTTGGAAAAATCAACGGAGAAGAATGATTTCTAGATACTAAGTTTCTCTAAATGCAATAGAATAATGATATGTGGTATTTCTTCTCTGTTTAATAATTTCTAGACAGGGTTACTATGCTCATATCAATGAAATGTTTGCAATAAAACTTTAGTAAAGAGTGAGTACATTGGGTAAATTTCATGTATTTTTAAGGAACTTTGTAGGTTAGAAAGAGCTCATAAATATGAATAGTTTCATGTCCTTAAAATGATAAAGAGATGGAACCACCATGGCCTACGAAGTTGACAAAAATCCAGTTGTTTATCCATCTGAAGCACAAAACACAGGGCACAATCAAGGGACACGTTCACTGAAACCAACGTTTTCTCCAAAACTTCCCAGGACTTTTAAGAGCCTGGGAAACACCACATGCACTTCAGCAAGTTCCTCAGAAGACATGTGACATGGAACAGTCTTCTCGAAGTGCTTTCAAGTGCAAGCGCTCCCATGAAGACGTCTGAGACGGATAGTTGCCGACAGACCGGGTGTTTCTCTGTAATTGGGATCCAACCTCCTGCGGGCCTCAAGGTGACAACAGCGCCAAGGGAATTCCTGATACATGATCTCAATCTCTGGACACGAGACGAGACGCGACGCGCCCTCAGGTGGACTCGATGCCATAAGACTATCTTCCAAATTCAAGTGATGACCGTGGTAGCCGTGTGAGCTGGATAATGCGTCAGAAATATACCAGAGATTTTTAAGAAAGCAGGAGGAGCACGGAGATGAGTGGCTGCAGCGTCCCTGTTTGCTGACACCGTAACGATGACAGACAACTTCTTTTGAACACTTTTGCTTTCCAAAGCCTTTGAAAGAAATACAATTGACGTAATCAATCATGGATAGACAGACTCACGACCGCTTTCCTCTGGAAAACAAGGCAGGTACTGTTGTTGTTGTTTTAATTTCCCACGGCTGGACACTATTTCCAACATGCAAGGGCTGTTGGATGAGTCCAATCGCTTTCATTTCGTACTTGTGTCCACACCACCCAATCACGGCTGTGGAGGTTGTTTTTCCTTCACTTCTCTGACACCCCTGGGGCCTTCTGCCCTCCAAGACATAAAAAGCAAAATGAAGTTTCATTGTAGTGAGAGAGATTAAAGCTACATGGAACAATCTCCAGACAGGAAGAATCGTTAAATTTTGAACACACTGAGGGAAACGGATACATCTCTGTGTGTGTCTCTCTTATTTCTCTAATTTCTTTGAAAAACGTTTCTTTCTAAAGTTAAACTGGTTGGCCTGCTCCATTCTTTTTCTAGAGATTGCCTTATTTTCCCCACGTTACATGGGAAACGTTCTGTCTTAAACAAAAACTAAAAGACACCTGGAATAAATCGAGTTACGTGGGTGAGCCAGTTGACTCCCCCCCAAACTTATTCATCACTACGTCAGGAAAAATCATTCGGAAGTTCAGTTTGCTACTCTGAACCCCCAATTTTTATTTTCCCTGGAATTTTCGAAAATTCCAGGGAAATGGAGAAACCCAAGTCCCCGTGAGCAGATCCGCACTCGCTACCTGCCTGTACAATAATACTCAAGACTTAAAGCTCAAGGGCTTCTCTCTCATCTTCATCCTCGACCACGGGAGACCTCAGAAACGGTCGAGCAGAAAGCTGACACACAAGATGCGGAAATATCTCCTGCTAAAATTTAGGCTCAACCGAACCAAACCAAACCACATCATCTCGTGTTACTATTTCTTTTAGAAAAAACACAGAGCTCCCCATCCGGTGTGCAGAAGCACACCCGTGGATGCTGATGCCGTGGACTTCTGTATAAATAAAGAGGCACGCTGGATGGTGGAACAGGTGCGAGGGCTGGGAATTACCCTAATTACAATGATAAATACATACGTGTGGTGCTCGGAACCCCCCTGGCAGGAAGAGAGGGGACTTCTCTTTTAGATCTACTCCTTTTTAAAATGTGTTTGTGTTTGAAGTCCTTTTCCAAAGATCCCAGGGACATGTGAGCAATAAAGGAGACTAGTAAACGCTTTTACTCTCTCACGCCATCAGCATGGTGATTAGGAAAAATCTCCTGCACTCTGATACATAAAACAGAAAGGGTAATTATTTTGATATCCTGGCATTCCACGTTCATGGGTCGAGCACATCGCTCTGCGGGCATTTGGGCTACTGCTAATAAAGACTGTTTACTCCATGTTTTATTTTAGCAACTCCAACTGGAATTTTAGGCCCCAAAGCAAGGTAGCTCGTGTGCTTTCTGTGGTCTGTACCTCCCTGAGATTCTTTGTTTCTTAGTTCTAATGTAGCGACCAGTCTATTTCTCTCGCCTTCGGAAACGCACCCACAGAGACGCTCGTGGCCTCCTTGGTTCTTGTGGAAGATTCTTTCATTTCCCAAAGTGTCCACACCTGTAACACTGTTTTCACTGAACAGTTTTTGCGTGTGTGCAACATTCTGTCTTTAAATTGGACTTATTTCCATGTGGTCTTTCCTTGTCCTCAGATCTAGTCAGCAGACTTTGTCTTTAAAGGATTTCCTCGTGAAAAGGTACCAGTTTGACTGTATGTCTGTATTTTGAAATGGGAATAGCACCATAGAGAAGTGAAGTACCACGAGATCCAAGCCTCGAGCAGTGCATAATTGTTTCAAAAACGGAAGTAGCAGAGCACAGTGCCTGTCTTGGGGATGTGGTGTTAGCCGACCACAGGTCACAGAAACATCAGATGCACTAAAAAGTGGACAGTGCTTAAAAATCCTTCCCTGGCTCACTAAGCGTGTATCTATGAGTTGCCTTGGCCACCTCAAACCTCTGTTTCCTGACACCCTATGCTATGCAGAGGCATTGGCTGTAGTGTACCAACGTGTCAAGTACCAGTCACTGTGACACTCTATGTTATATGTCACCTAATGTCACAGCGTGTGACTGGGGCTCTCCTCCTCATGCCACCAATCCTGTCCTTGCCACTTGAGATGCGTAGAGGATCATCAAAGGGAGAAGAAAATGCCAAGTTTGAAGATAAAATAAGAAAACGAATGTATTTCCACTTAAATTGATGGGGCATTTAGTGGTTGGCAACTTAGGGTCCTGCCTAGAATAAGCTCCTCGGTCAAGGATATAAATGGGTCCCCTAAAGTGAGACGTGGTCCCTGGTAACTGGGTCAGAACCGTCACCCCTTTAGAGGACGGGGGGACCCTTTGTGGAGTTTTCAGTCAAATTAGCGAAAGGAGGCAGAGGAGGCAAGTTATGCTATTGCTATGTTTTCAGCACCTCAAACCATAACTGGCACATAGTAGGTGTGCAAGAAAGACACAGATACACAGACCTGGGGATTACAGCAGGATCTGCCTTGGCATCCTTGAAAGTTGGTCACAGCTCTCGAGACCTGGTGACACTTGGATAAGGCCATCTGCCCCCAAACTCCTATCTGCACTGGAATTAATCTCAAGTCAATCACCTGTATACACTGTGACCTCCACTAGGACCACCGTACCCCAAACTACCTGGCGGGGAATGAGTTTAAGGTCACACAGCCCAGTCCCACACACCAGGTCGCCATCTGGTTTCCAGAGACTGACCGCTGCCCTGCGAGGTCTTTCCAAGCCCGCCTGAACAGGAGAATTGACAGGAGCAATTAATTTAACAAGTAAAGATTCTCCAGGTTCCTTTGGAAATTGACTCCAGAAACCTTTGTTTAAAAAACACACCCCAGCTAACTTTTGTGAAGGAGCAGGCGTGTGAGAAGCCTTCCTAAAGCACCCATCCTGGTTTTCAAAGAGCATGATTAGAGTGGTCTGGGACCCACCTGCCCGCCCCAGTGCAGGTGCACGGAGGGCCAGAGTGACCTCCTCTGTCCGGTCACACAGCCTTTACCCAACGGCACCTACTGAACGCCTTCTGGGAGGCACCCAGGGAGAGAAACGGAAAGCCAGGCCCTTGCGTCTACTCCCAGAGCCCAGCCTGTCTGGGGAAAGTGACCCTGGAACTCGGGCTCACTGTGGGCTGAAGGCAGGTGCTGCAGGATGCTCAGGATGATGCAATCGGAGGCCGGGGCTGGAGAGGTCGCAGGGGAGTGACATCATACCTGGGGAAGGGGTGCGATTTAACTTCTGTCAACTAAGGGGGGTAAGAAAGCTATTTCTGTAGTTCAACCAAGAGAAGACGAGAACACAACCCAGGGCAAAAGCAGTCCAGTTAGAGAAGAGAACTGCCCAGGATGATCTTCCTCCAGTTTAGGTGGACAAGGATATGAGACTGGGACAACCACACTGAGAGCCATCTTTACAAACCAACAATAAGGTACCAGCAAGTATCAAACATTGATAAGTCACGCCATTCACATCTTCCAAAACATTAACCAAGTATCCAGGGCGGATGCACAGTGCACACAATGAAGACCACTCCGACACTGCTCTCAGGGGTCCGTTTTAGCAAAAGAATCACAACTGTAATATGCAGAGCCAATTATAATGATGTAATATTTAAAAGAAAGGCTATAATGTCACTATTAAAAAGCACAGTCACATTAGGGAAGAAGGTGCATTTACTGTATCAGAGACCGATATTTACGTGGGAACATAATAAATAGCCTTTCAGACACAGTCATCGCCCGCATTGTCTTCTGTAATTATGGAACGGTTTCGTAACGCTGATCTGCAGTCTGCTGTCTTTGAAAAGGAGTGATGGGTGGTGGCCGGGTGACATCACTGGGCACAGTAGACAGGGAGAGGCACACAACTCCAACAGTAAAATTAAATCCATAAAAAACGCAGAAGACTCTCCAAGCCTTATTTACAAAAATCACCATGTTGTGGATCCAACTTCAATTTAAAATTGCTTTTCCATATTAGTCTATCGAGGCTTCCTGCTTAATGAGATGTCTGGCAGGGAAGATTTTTGGAACATTTATCCAAGATGCCAGAACGGATTTCCACCTTACTGAAATGCTAGCAAGAAGCTTTGAACGTGGCAACACATTTATGAGACGTCGTTGTCCAATTTCCCCTAAAGGAACGACGTGAACGGATAGTGAGAGCCGTGAATCACACGGTCATTGCCGGGCTGATGCTGTCGAGCTTCCCAGACACGTTCCTCATTTTGCAGTCACTTCTCCATTTTAGGATGGAATTCCATGTTTCAAATCTTTTTTTTTTCCTTCTTTTTTACCAATGATTATTCCCAGGAGACCCTTTATTCTATCATTCATCATACTTTATCGTGCATCCTGTTTTTAGATAAGGACTTAAACCAACTTAAACCGATTCAAAGGCGAACCAATCCAATGCAAACGCTAATAAACGTGCGTGGCAACATTCAGAAAGCATTGCGACCTGAAAGAGAAATAATACACATTGTCTGCCAGACTGGATTACCCTTTGGATGAGCGGGTCTCTCGGCAGCTCTCCACGTGTCTGCGGTAGATCTGAGTACCGTGCATGGACGTTCTCACACCCACATCACCTGCCTTTATTACTAGAGCATGTTTGGGGCAGGGATCTACCATGTCCTATTCTCTTTCTATCTACAGAAATCCCTGGCACAAAGTGAGCCTCTTGGTCATTGTGTGATGATGGCTGACTGACAGCCCCAAAGGACCCAGGAGATTCTTCCCTGTCTTACTGTGTGTGCTGGGCCAGGGCTCCATAATTGACATCAGTGACTCAGGTTTTGAATGAGCAGAATTTGTGGCTTGAAATTCTTTAAACTTATATATAAAAGGAAAGCCATGATATAAAACCAAATAGTGTTATCAGATATCTCTTCATTCTAAAAAATAAAGATCTATAGTAACCGGTTCTGAAATTCACGAGTTTTTTAACAGACAGTATTTACCTGAGCATTTGCAATGCTCCCAGAATATTTTTTCAAACAGGAAGAAAAGGAATGATCAGCTATCAGCTTGAAAAACTGTCATGAGAATAAAAAAATAGTAACCTAGAGGGAAAATATGAGAAGGTAAGAAGAAAACCGTTCCCGAGACTTCTAGAAATGCTGTAATTATTCAGCAACCCCTTTCCAGCATTCATCCATTTGTTCAACTGCATTGTCTTCCAGTATGCTCTGAAGAGTAATTAGGTAAGTACTCAGCATTCGCACAATAATAATAAAAAAGGTACGCTGCCACTTAGAGGAAATAAGCAGTCTAGCAAGGGGAAGAACGCTAAAGAAAAGAATAGTCACGCCAGATCTAGGGGGAGACCGAGCATAAAAGAAGCAAACAGCACAAGTAACTAAGGAGCTGGCATGTAAATCAGTGGAGAATACAACTGTACCTAATCTATAACTAAGACAATGGCCCAAGATCATTTGTCCTGTCTCCACGTGATCTCCGTTATTCACACTGAAAACAGCGTCCGAAGAAATGTCATTTGCATATGAAGATGGCCGCTGTGACCCATAGGTAGCAAACCTCCAGAACTGTTTTGTGTCCGCAGTAGAGAAAGGGTAGCATAAATTCCTTCCCACTCTCTCATCGGGTCCTCTTGTGGAAGCCACAGCTGCAGTCGGTGAGCACGGGTGAGCGCAGAAGGAAACAAAACAAAAACCCAGGCAGTGAAAAATCAATCAGGTTGAAATCAGTGCATGGGGAAGGTTGCCACTGTAACCTGACATATTAGCTCCAAAGTCTGACCGGTTAAGCTTGACTATGCATAAGGTGTCCAACAATGGATCCATAGTTAATCCAGCCATTAAAATAAGGTGGTGGTGTCACACCTCGCCGAATTTCAGAAAGGATCCTCGACCCTTCCTCGCGGTGGGCCTTCAGCTTGTATGTGCATTAGACATGAAATGCCAGCCCTTACTTAACCCTCCAACTAGGTGGAAATAAGGAGGAAATGCTTAGAATGTTGCAAGCAACCTTTTTGCGGCGGAAAAACACAACCCAGGTAATATTTTGAGTGGTTGGTTTGTATGAGCCAGCCTCTAATAGCTTCATGAAACACGTAAATGTAGTGTGAATTATGAATTTTTTTTTTGCCTGTCTGCCTCTGGTGAAGCGCTGTGAGAAGGGTCTTTAATGGAAAAAGCCTGGCCCAGTGCAGGTTTTGTGGCGGAGCGTGAAGAGGGACTGTCCTTGACGTGGAAGCGACCCCGTGGCAGCTGCTCTTCCAGTCCCTTACACAATGTACCGTGCTTGTGTTAACAATAGAACTACGCGGTCGGTAGGCATTATCCCTATTTTCTCACTAAGAAACTCCATCTTGGGGTAAAAAATCCTTCTCCAGGGTCAAAGACAGTGAAAACTTCAGAATGCGGCTATAAGAACTTACTGCACAGCCCATCATCTTTTCTTCTAGTTTAAAATAAAGTTAGTATGACCAAAGAACTTGATAGAATCCACATGATTTCTATTATTTACAGATTAGCCAATGCATGTAACTACGTGACCTAAAATCTCAAGTGGAATAGCATGGATTTGCAGATGAATACAATTTGTGCCCAAGACTTTGCCAGACCCGGGACACATGGACAGAAATGCCCTATTTTCTCGGTCATTTCAGCCTCATCTGAAAGACGGTGCTAGGCTGGCGGAACTCTTGGGTAGTTCTGGTATCCTAGCAATTGTGATGTTTTAAGGGTTAGGGTTATAACCCAGAAACTAAACATCTGTTCGGCTAAAAATAAAAGCGTTTCTTTCACTAATTTGTCCAAGACTTTTAAAAAGGCCATTACCAGCATGGCTCCCCAAGACTTCTATAAACATACCCCTGTTCCACTGCATTAAGCCACCTGCTCCAAGACCACCACGAGAGTTCTAATTTACCATTCTCTGCGAGGCTTTTCCATTTGAACAGACTTGGGGGTGTCCTTTTGTTTACAAATTGGGTGGCAACTCAGAGTAAAGCTACCCACTATATACACAGAGACACAGACTGGCGATCATTGCTATGCATGCATGTAAATGAAGCACAGTGACGTGACTGTGCCAAAAAGGGACTAGAAGTTTGGCTCAAAGGCTCTTTCTCCGAGTGCCCGTGACCTCATGTGCATTCTGTCATGTTACCTTCTGGGTTGTATCGTCAGAGTTTTTCTTCCCAAGCAGAACATGGGCTCTGTAAGGTTGGAGACTGTCTTTTTCTCTGTGACCTCAGGGCCTAACGCAGTTCTGGCCTTCACGGATTCCACAGTGAATACATAAATGACCAGGTGAAGGTTAAACACCAACTTACATAATGCACCGTAGGTTCCACTCCACGTTCACATTCATGAATGGATCTGACTTCTTCCCACATACCCCTGAGCACTGGAGAATCCATCCCTCATCCCCCCAGGCACACATTTTACAGAAGAAAGTTACACTGAATCCTGTACAGATGAAATAGTCTTATCACTCAAAGCGACAGGGGCCACCCATAGTGCCCACGACAGACGCTGAAAGGAGCTGGCTGGCCTTGAATCCCGAGCCATTGTTGCATGCTGGCCCCTGGACAATGCTGTAAAGCGGGGAAGTCTGTTTCTGAGATGACCTTCAGCCTCCAGTGTTTGAACTCCTCTGACCTCCTGCCTCTGTTCTCGGGCACCCAGAGCCTTTGGGATGCGCTCCAGCTGTCAAGACTCTGATGCAGGAAGAGGGCTTTGCCTCCACTCCAATGAGGCCGCTGGCTTGGGTGTGACTTCACTTCTCTGACACTTAGTCCCCTCGGTGTAAATTTGGAAAAATCACCATCTTCCTCTGAGAGAAATGGCGTGGGCCTGTGTGAAAGCCTGTGCGTGAGAACGCTCTGCAAAGTAGCCGTCCTTAGAGAGTTGATGTCATTTAAAAGAGCCTTAAGGCTGGGGACTGCCAACATCCTCTCTGCCCTGAAGTCTCCACAAACCAATCATGTCTCTGCCTCATCCACACTCCTGTCTCTGGTCACAATTATTAGGACGAAAACCACAACCTGACTGTTGCCTCAGTGTATTCACTGGAAGCTCCCAATGGCCTGATACACATAAAACCACCTTAGTTTGTTGATATTTTTAAAGACGGGATCAGAAATCCAGTTGTTCTGGAGGCTGTTGGGGGTAAGTCCTTTCTTTGGTCTAATCTGAGTGCTGGGCCCTGCCCATTCCAAAGAGGACGTACAGATGCTCAATGTCACTAATCATCAGAGAGATGCAAATTAAAACCACAGTGAGACAGCACCTCACACCGGTCAGAATGGCCGTCACCAATAAATCCACAAACAAGTGCTGGCGAGGATGTGGAGAAAGGAGAACCCTAGTGCCCTGTTGGTGGGAATGCAGATTGGTGCAGCCGCTGTGGAAAACAGTATGGGGGTTCCTCAAAAACTTAAAAATGGAACTGCTTTATGACCCAGCAATTCCACTTCTGGGAATATATCCTAAGAAACATGAAACACTAATTTGAAAGAACACAGGCACTCCTGTGTCCATTGCAGCCTTATTTACAATTGCCAAGATCTGGAGACAGCCCCAGTGCCCGTCAGTGGACGAGTGGGTAAAGAAGCTGTGGTCCATTCACACAATGGAACGCCACCTGGCCGTTAGGAAAGAAGGACATCTTACCTTTTGTGACAGCACGGATGCACCTGGAGATCGCTATGCCAAGTGAAATAAGGGAAAGAGTCAGGGAAAGAGTGATACCATGTGATCTCACTTATGTGCGGACACTACTGAACAGAACAAACCGATGAACAGAATAGAGACAGAGGCCTGGACACATGGAACAGACTGACAGCTGTCGGAGGGGAGGGGGGTTGGGGTTGGATGGAAGCAGGTGAAGGAATTAAGTAACAGTGTGTGGTGATAGCCAGAGCGGCGGGGGGGGGGGGGGGGGGGGGGGGGGGGGGGGGGGGGGGGGGGGGGGGAGTAGATGGAGGTGGGCAAAGAGGGGAAATTGAGAGAAAGAGAGTTTGCTTGAGGCGATGGGCGCATGATGCAGGGCACAGGTGACTTTTTTTTGAGTTGGACACTTGAAACTCGCGTGGTTTTCAAACCCATGTCACCCCAATACATTCAATTAAAAAGAGAAGCACAGGTATGAGAAAGGTGGCGTCCCAGAGAGAAAAGGCTACTCATCTCAGTTGTGAGGTTCCAGCACAGAAAGGATGGTAATTTAATAGTCTGAAAGTTGAATTAAGAGAAATCGAGACACTAAAGTAGTTTCCTATTAGATACATAAAATAGTAATACTAACAAGTAGATGATTTATGTTTCCAGAGTGACTGTGAAAATTATATTTATAAAAGAAGCCAAGTGTAACCATTTTAGCAATTCTAGAAAGGCATACTCTAAGAGGTAAAATTAAAATTAGGGAAAATGAGGCCATTTATAATGGGTCGTTATGACTCTAAATAACGATGATTATTGGTTCTGCTTAATAAAACTGTCATCTAACACAAAATAGATATTAAGCTAAATTATATTGCATTTTCATTCTATCATGCTACAAAACTCAATGCAAAGCTTTTTTAAAGAATCCACAACAGACCCAATATCAGCATTTTCTACCCATTTTCATCAGTAAAGAAGCCCTCTGCAAAGGAAAGAGTACCGCATGTGGTAACGCCGCTTTTTACCAGAGTCCACGACCACATGGGCGTCCCCTCCATATTTCCCAATGGTCTAGCTTTGAAATGACACTTCGTAAGGTCAGCATCAGCTTTTCGCAAACTCATCTCCTGCTGCTCGGCTTTGGCTCCTTCCTTCCAAAAGCTTTGTTTTGCACCAGCCTCCGCTGTCCCCCTTGCTGACCAGGTCGGGCCGACGACGCTGGCTCACCTGTCGCTACCATTTCCAAATCTGGCTGTGCTCAAGCCACATGCTGCCCAGGGGTGCTTCTGGGCTTCCAGAATCAACACCACACAGGCAGGGAAAGCACAGATTGCTAGGCCTTTTCCCAGACCTCCTGAGTCATGAGCTCTGGGGTAAGTGCTATGACTCTCCATTTTCACATTGTCCCCGGGTGTTTCCCAAGGCCTCTGGCTTGAAAACCGCTGAGCTTGAGCCACTGACAATTAGTGAAGACACCCTAGTAATGCTCGTGTGTACTATTTCTATATTGGACACAAAAGAGATAGTGAGCCGAAGCATGTGACATTATCACTCTATCATGCTACAAAGTTCAATGCAAGGCTGGTTTACATTTAACCCATTACTGGAAAAATGTGTTGAGACTATACGGTTTGCCCGGCTGTCTGTCGACTAGGGGGTAGGTTCACCAAGGTAATGAGGCATCCTCCCTCTCCTGCATCTCACAGACTAATCACAGGCGTTTCCTCTCTGGGATTACTGTTTCAGTATAATAGCATTATTTCATCCAGACTTAATAATAGAATCCTGAGTTCCCTCCTTCTACAAGTGTAAACCAAAAAGGGGTTTTCAATAAATTAAAATAACACAGTCATTGAAATAAAACAATAGTAGAAAGTCTGTAAAGAGCCTAGACATAGATGAAGAGAAAATAGGGGCATAGGAAGACTGAAACCTGCAAAATGCAGGAGAGAGAGAGAGAGAGAAAACGTATCAAAATCAAGAAGCTCTGACCTAGTGTTCTCAGGGAAGACAACATATCTGAAATGGTGGCCGCAAAATTTCTTGAGCTGAGCAGAGTTCATAGGGGGGAAGAACATCAGGAGTGACGAGAAGACCTTGGCATCCAATAGCGATGAAGGAGAAACAAACGCCTTGTTTTCTAAGGCAGAATCAGACTGATAGCAAGCCCTCACCAATCTTAAAGAAGGCCAGAAGAGAGGGGAGGAGGAACCTCAAACTGCTAAGGAAATAACACTCAAAGTAAAACATTTAAGAAAAAGGGTAAAATGAAACAATGCCAAGACATGCAATGACAGAGAGTTTCCCACCTTCCCTTAAAGAAAGACTAAAGGACATATTTTATTCATAAGTAAATACCTAAACATGTGTTTTCCAGGAAGAAAGAGTGTGGCAATAACTCAGTAAAATGTGTTGTGAAATCTAACTCAGTTTGGGGTAGAAACGACAATAATATTACAAACACTAATTTTATTGTTTAAATAAAAACTAGATCGAAGTTATGAGTAATGCAAATCTTTCCTGACAAGAGGTTTATAAAAATAGATTGTCAACAGGCAATTTTATAGCTTAAATTACTTTGAGGATATAGCAAGAGGCACTTGAATTAACATTAAATGTGTCCTCAGAATCAGTTTATTTTCCTTTATGTCATTAGCTTAATAGCAACTTAAACTCTATTGATCTGAAAACAGATTTTATTTTTACCAGTTTCCCCTAAAAGGATTTTGTTTTAAGCAACAATTTCCTTACATAGTTTTCAACATGTAATTGTGGGGTGATTAGCTCCTCCACAAAGAATGAAGGCCCTTGTCTTAAACCCTATTTTATATTTACCTTAAAAAGCCATTGTATTCAGCCCTGGCTGGTGTGGCTCAGTGGATTGAGCGCCAGCCTGCGAACCAAAGGGTCACCAGTTCCAATTCCCAGTCAGGGCACAGGCCTGGGTTGTGGGCCAGGTCCCCAGCAGGGGGCGCACCAGAGACAACCACACACTGATGTTTCTCTCCCTCTCTTCCCCTCCCTCTAAAAATAAATAAATAAAATCTCAAAAAAAAAAGTTAAAAAGCCATTTTATGCATATCTGAAATAGCGTTGGTTACAATGCTGCTGCCTTGTCAAATCATATACCTGTACAGCGTACATTTTAATGAGAACCTGAGATTACGCTTCGCCATTGCCATGTATTTTAAAACACACTATAGTCAATGACTTGATTAGTTATCCATATTTTCCTGCAGGCAGGTAATAGTGTAACTTGCCATACACAAGGAGTCTGAAAATGTTTTCAGTGCATTAATCACCAGGTTTCTGCATGAATTTAAAATTTGCACCTAGAGAGTGTCTGCCACATTCTCGGCCCCTTAGGTTTGCTGTATTAGGTCACTCTCACACTGAGAGAACAAGGGAAAAGAGGGTAAGTTTTAAGCACTGTGGATTTAAATGAACTATAAGGAAGATTTTCTTATCATGTGCATTGTTAATCTTTATTCTTAAAAGCTAGATTATTTGCTTGTTGTCGGTGATTCAAGGACGGTCCCTTCTGGAAACAGGATTTTGAATAGGCAGACTTATTAAGGTCAATTTCAACCCACTAATTTTGTATCTGACAAGTTCTCAGCTGCTCTTATTATGTAACAGTTATTAAAAAGGATAATTATTGTCAAACTCATAAAAGTCCCTCACTATTTTCAGCCTGATGTTTCCATCTCATAGCATTTTGTCAGACTAAAGCCATATTTGATAGTCCTCACTTGTTAAGATGGTCTCATTGTAATAATTTTAGAGTACAAAGGGAAACCCAAAAAAACCTGGAACTTATTTATAAAAGATTGTATATTTTTTCTAACATGTTTAAACTTTAGCCACCTTCAAAGTACTCTCCAATTGATGCACTAGACCTATTGATACATTTTTTCCACTGCTCAAAACAGTTCTTGAACTCATCGATTTTCATGCCTTTTAGTCCTTCTTCCATTTTTTGCTTCATCTCTTCCGTATCCACACAATGTTTCCCTCTGAGGACTTTTTCATCCAGGGAAACAAAAGAAAAAGTCGCTGGGGGTGAGATCAGGTGAATAGGGAGGGTAGGGCATGGGGTTCATGCTGTCTTTGGTAAAAAACTGCTGAACACTCAGTGCAATGTGGGCAGGTGTGCTCGTAAATTGGCCATCATGAAACAGGCAAATGTGTTGAATCTTAAAATAATTCACTGAAGCCAAATGCAGCCTCTCACAACAACACCAGCTGGCCACTGACACAGATGGGTTTCTAGAACACTCACCTAGAGGGGGAAACCTGGACCACAAAGGGGCTGCCCTCCAGAAGGTAATTCCGGGTCAGACTTCCAATTTCTGATGTAGTGCATTTTTGAAGTATTTTTTTCATTGTATGTACAATTCTCTGTTTGAGGACAAGGAAGACCAGGTGGTTCTGCATTGAGCCGTGGTACAAGTTGCTCAACCTGGAGGAGCCATTCCTGTGGTAGACCTCTCAGATTTAAGTGTTTATGGTAACTGGTTTTTTTTTTTTTTCTGGTAGACGGCAGTATAGTGTCTTGTTCCATAAGGTTAGTTTAGTGTGACAAATTGTCCACAGCAACGATGCTGTCAGTGCTGGAGAGGGGCCCTGCTGGGTCTGATAGGCAGAGAAGGCAGTGGGGAAATGCCCCTATGTCCAATGAAGACAACCTGAGTGACAGGGCACTTCCCAACAATAACTGAACTACTGCGTTCTCATGTAAAGTACTATGTGTAATTCATAAGGACGTCATTGTAACTCTCGCTTCTATAACTCCAGAAACCCACTGAATGGAGACAGGACTGGTAATCAAGTGTAATCTGATTGCATTCATAACAAATTAATGCTTTGAAGAGACTGTGTACCCATTTGTGCCATTTGTATGAGTGAACACCTTGGTTAAATGTAAACTTCATCCTTAGCTTTCATTTTCAGCCACAGTCAGTTTCTGAAGTCACCACGCGCAGCTTGCTGTGAGCCGGGGAGAGCATGGGATGCTTCCATGGCTCACTGTAAGAAAACTGAGGTTTTTATGGAGGCAAACTCCCCAGGTAGCAGAGACGTCACTTGGTACTCGGTTGGGAGAAAGATCACTTTGTAAATAATCAAGTGTGAAATGAATGTTACATGTGTTCTCGCAGAACAGTGGCCAGGGGGTCGGGTGGTCGGGGCCCCGCCACCATGGTGAGTCACACCCACGTGAAGGAGAGCCAGGATCAGCATCAAACTGAAGGCAACACCTGCAGGGAGCCTCAGAAGTGGGTTTTTCAGGTGAGACAAGAGGAGTCAGGCCAAGCAGAGGAAGCGGTGTGGACAATCAGGAAACACCCTGGCGTTCCTAAAAGGTCTTACTTGTACCCCACAGAAGCCTCAATTGTGCTCCCAAGACACACCGTGCCCTCCTCTTTCTCAGCGCTGGCTGTGTGATGTGGAAACCTGCATTTAGGGCTGCTTTTCCCACAGTCCATTAGGATATTCTCCAGGTCAGAAGCAGCGGCCCCACACCCAGTCCAGACCCAGTGTCACTGGCTTGTTGAATTAGACGGAGCTCACGTTCTGCTTGCTTCTCCACACCACCCCTGGTACCCATTTCTACTGTCCTTTAGTGCCCTGTGCATCCTGTAAAGTCCTCACCACTCCGTGTTCCATTATCAGCGTGTTCTCTTCCCAATTCGAAGGAGATCCTTGAGGGCAGAGATGCGTCTCTGTCCATCTTCAGATTGTCAGTGTCTTGTCCGGCCCATAGTGGGGTTCCTGCTTTTCTTCTTTTTGTTGTTATTTTTGTAAAGAACTAACATTCAGTATTTCGATGTTACTAGAAATGAGTCTTCTCTGAGTAGGCATGAGAGGAGGGCAGGTGGAAAAACATAGGCTGGACAAAGAGGGGACAGTCATTGCTGGGGAGCGCAGAGTGGCTCCTGTGTTTGGTGTGATGCTAGCATCTTCCGAGGTCCACGGCACAAAAATAATGACTGGGGACATGAGAGCGTGCAGAGATGTGTACGGAGCATCTAGTGGAGTTGTGTCTGTAGGTCTGGAGCTCGTGACGTCAGGAACAAAGATACTGGGCCATCTTGAGAGGCAATGGAGAGCAACCACAAGTACCCACTAGAGCATTGTCTATGTGCTGGACATCATTCTAAGTCCCTCCACTTAAAACTCACAGACGCGATTGCCCCCATTTTGCAAATGAGAAATGGGGGCACAGATCTGTTAACAGGTGCGTCTCAGTCCCCACAGCCCTCACGCCAGACACGTTTCAAGCCTATATCGTCTGCCTCTAAACCCACACTCAGTCTCGAGGCAGGACGGACACCCGGACTTGCAGACTGCCCTCTCCCATGGGTGCGCTGTGCGGCTTCGGCTCTGGTACCAGCCCATTCTCTGCTGGTTGCCTCCTCGGCCAAAGGACGTAAGAGTACCACCTACCCCAGAACAGTGCCCAGCATGTGGAAGCATCCAATCAAGGGGAAGTCTTTCTATCAGCCTATCAATGAGTGTTGAAACCATGGCGGGAAAGGAGATCGATCGCCTGGGGGAATGTGATTGTGAGAAAGTGAGAGGGGCCTCGGTCCTGGCAGGGTGGTCAGGGACAGGGAAGTCCCCTGTCCCCTGTAGAAGCTGCATGACTGTCCCATGATACCTGGCTCTGGGCAGGGTCTGGGCAGCCTGGCCCATTGCTGTGGGTGAGCGACGTGTTCTCTGCTCATCCACAGAAAGCCCTGCCTGGGGGCCAGGGGGTGACATGGGAGGGAAGAGGTCAAACGAGAAGCCTGGCAAGCCACCCATGGAAAGGCCCACGGAAAGGCCCATGGGAAAGGCCCACGCACAGGGTTGAGCAAAGACAAACGCTCAGATTGGGCGTAGGAGGGAGAGGCAAGGCTTGGAGAGGCTTCTTGAGAAGGTGCAGGGCTTTGCCGACGCCTGCGGCCTGCAGGTTGGCAGGAAGGCCACTCCTCAGGACAGTGGTCCTCCGTGGGCTGAGTTTGGAGGAGACAGACAGTGGGAAGGTAACAAGGGTGAAGCAGCTCCCCAGAGCGATGGGAGATGGAAGCTGTGTGAGGAGTTAGGAGACCAGGTGCGTCCGCACCATCCCTGGCATCCCCACCTGAGTGTATGAGGTGGGCATTCCATTCATCCCCATTGTTTCATGGTTTAGAAAAAGTAGGAGTAATAATTGCCAGCTCCTCGCCTAGGGTCACACAGCTGCTGAGTCCAGGGCCAGGCACTGAGCCCAGGACGGCAGGCTCCAGAGGTCACGCTCAGGACCACCTGTCATGTAGTCCCTCCCCGCCACCTACCCCGCCCCTCCAGGGCTCACTGTGCTTCTCCCGTCCCCTTTTCTGCAGAGACAGAACCTCTTCCTATGGGGTCCCTCTGCCTCCTCCCTGCTGAACAAGCCTGGGCGAGGGGAGAGTGGGGCAGCAGCGTTCTGGTTTTTAAGAAACTTCCTTCTCCATAGACATTGCTATACTCTGGGTCCTCTCTATTCCCCTAAGGATTTTGAGCTTTTTTGTAACCTATTTCAGAGGAAAAAAGGAAAACAAACAAAATATTTTTCTGCTTTTACCTCTATATTTTCCTCAAATGTGGACAGTTTTGGAGCCAAGTTAGGTAGAAGAGGGAGAGGTGTGGAAAAGGCGGACCGCATTAAGGAAAAATTACTATTTAAACACCAAGTCCATGAGTCACTGGAGTCACCAATGATGGTATTCTAAACAGCTAATTGCTTTCTAAAACAAAAAGTTTGTTAAACAATACCGATTGTCCCAGACGTAGAAGGTATTTCCAAATACCTGTTCTCTCTGTATTTAAAAAGGGAGCGAGACACACTAGTGGAACATTACAGATTCCCAGCGATTAAGTCATTCATCCCCGGTCCTCGTGAAAGCTCAGTAAACGACTCTGTAATGAGCTTGGAGGTAGGGCCAGGCATCCAGTGACTCCGAGGGTGATCAATACTGTTAATGATCACATGAGGTGTATTAAGGATCGATAAACCCTGGAATTTTAAGTAGCCTGATAGGGAATCACTTCTGTGTGAATTAAAATTGTAATTATATACAACCAAAACATAACTGAATATTAATATTTATTAAACGAATACACAACTGTGTGAAGAGAATAAAAGGCTTGCGAATAAATTATGATGGTTTGCTTTCTGATCTTGCAAACGTGCTCTTTTTGAATAGTCTCATCTCAGATAATTACATACAGATTTCAAAAGTCTAATTTTCTATTAAAATGAGTTCTTTTCTCAATGTATATTTTCCATTAGCTGTAGGCCTGTTAACTATCAAAATCTGATTCTACAGACAGTGAAAAGGTTCATTTGGGTAAATTTGACAGTTGAGGTAAATGCAGTAAGTGAAAATCAATCTTATTCAAAATTCAAATTTGCCCAGCTTACACTCACTCTCTAGCTCAAAAGTTTCTCACTTTGGGCATACTTCCAATTGCCTGGGAGATGTTTAAAAATACTGTTTACTGAATCGCACCCAGGACAATTAAATCAAGCTCTCCAGAGCGCTGGAACATTCCAGTCCCTCAGTCTCCTCTGTGACTCCAGCGTGCATCTGGGGCTGAGAGTCGCTCTCTTTACTGGCTTTGAGCTGGAGAGAGTTCTCCTGCTAGTCTGGGATGCCAGAATTTCAGGATCAAGAGGTGGGGGTGGGGGAGGGAGGACATTACTTCATTCATGTGTTGATTCATAATGAAAACACGTGCATTGTGGTCCCAGAATGAAGTGCTGTGTGATGGTCTAGGGGACATAAAGACAAATAACACAAAGACCTATTTCTCAGGAAATGTAGAGCCTACTTAAAGGGCAGAAAAGACTGGGGAAAGGTATCTTAAAAGATACAGACCAAACAATAAAATTGTACAAGGCTATTAACCAATGTTACTCCAATCAACAGAAGGAAGAATATGGCAAATAAATATATCTGGCCAAAGAGTAAAAGTTACTAAAATAAAAAATAATGAGTTAGAATTCTTGTCAAAATCACTGGCAGTTTCTGAACTTGATCGGAGTTATGTTTTGCAAGAAGGAGGGGGACAGAAAGAATTAAATTATAGAATTATTTTGCTATTTTAGACCATAGTTAAATGAAAGGCCAACAGGAGAATCCACAGGAAGGGCTCCTGTTATGGAGGCAAAGTGCCCATGATTTGTAAACTCAAGACGGTGGGTGAGGAAGGTGGGGTACGGGTCCAGTGCTCACTCCTGCTGCTCAGGGAACAGGACACCATGGGGAGAGGATGAGATGCCTTTGGACGTGTTGGGGTGCTGGGTTTGGGGCCGGGCGAGGTATCAGGCTGAGGTCAGCAGGCAGCACAGAGCAAGACAGAATGATCTGAGGAAAACCCTCACGGACGTTAAGGAGGGAGAGACGAGAGCTCCATTCGAGAGAAGGTTAGGTGTATAAAGAAATCTGATCCTGGAGAAACACCCGCATTCTAGGGCAAAAAAAAAAGGGGTGAAATCCGAAAAACTGTCAAGAGTTAAGAGACATCAAGGAAGCCATGAGAAAGTAAGTTTCAAGATGGGAGTGGTCAATGAAATTAAAAAAAAAAATCAAAAGGTGATTTGGAATTCTTTTGGAGGAAGGGCCACGAGTTTGGGCAGGAGCAGCCCTGCTCCCTCCGACAGAGGTGTGGCTCCGCAGCCACCGGAGGTAGCGGAGGGGCGGAGCTGTGGCCGCCAGCATCGAATATTGACTTTTCTTTGAAGACACATAATCTTTAAAAGAAAAGATGGCTTTTTCTCGCTCCTATGTAATATGCGGTTCTAACACATGCTTTAAGTTGGAGGAATAAATCTAACTGCCTCTCTGCAGAGGACTTTGTGGAAAGGAGGGTCTAGGAATGAAAAGGAGAAGGTAGCTATCCAACCAAAAATCAGGAGAATCGCAGTCCGTCTCCTTGACACACCTTTTCCTCAAAGAGTCCATGGGGAGAAGTCAAGGACCATGGCTTGATTAACAGTGAACTTCATGTATACCAGCAATTAATGGATAAAATAAGATCAACACTATAGGTGGTTTATTTGAATATTGTTAAAAGAGAAAAATTAAATTACCTGTACATTTACATATACATATTTATAAGCCTGTTATAAAGCTGAATGCAAAAAGAAAAATGTACATTTACATGTGAGTATTTTAAACATTCTAATATAATTATTCATAGAATCAATTAATACGAGTATTACTAAAATCAAAATATGAGAAAGATGAAGAAAATTTAATTACTTAAGACAAATTGAAAGTAGAATGATATTCTTTGGTTTTATAAATTTATGACCTTCAGAGGCCAAGCTTCATTTAATCCAGTTTGTTGTAATTTTTCTAACTGCTCAGTAAGCGCTTTCCATACCCATGTGCTTGAGGGCACATGGCAGAGGAAGTTACACTGTTTCCCCACATTTTCTTCTGCTTTCTTCATCTTCAAATGATTCCACTTCCTGTCTGATCATTTTAAGGTCTTTTTAATGACACTTTTTCTTCCCAGGGACTGCAGCTTTAGGTTGAATGAGAGCTGTAGTGTCTTTCCTCACATGTGTAAGCATGGCCAGTCTGTCCCCACCGTCTTTCATTGCACCCGTGAGCTGGGCGGGGCCTCCGGAGTCGCCGCTCCCGCTGCCCAGACCGCCTCGCTCACCTGCCACCGGACCATAATGAGCGCTGGCAGTACCGGCGTGTTTGCCTAGGTTCGGCAGCGACCTCTGTATGGTTGTAGACCTTTCCCTGGTTTGTCTTTTTTTTGTACAGATTGAAGAGTTAAATTATTAATTTAAATTCTACGATGTAAAAAATTTCAGAACAAAAATAAAACAATACTATACAAAGTAACTAGTACCTTGGGACCGCAAATTAGTGCCACGTAGTTGAACGCTGAAATACCAAAAACCTGTAATTAAATCGCTAAATTGCACTAATAACAACATCATTGTTCTTATTTCTTAAAGTGATGGCACTCGTATTAGGAAGACTTTTCTAAGTGAGGTACCACAGGTACAGTGGCTCATGTTTACATAATGCTGTGTCATATTCAGCAACTTAATTATTATGGCCTTCTTATAAAGTAATAAAACTTCTAGAGGGATAAAGTTGCCTATTAGTGGAAGCAATTCTCTCATCTTTAGCTTTTTGTTTTTTATATTAGACTGAGATGTCAAGTGGCTACAGGAATGCCTACTAATATTTTAATAATTGTGTTTTTATTTTTGAATTGTTTATTAGACTTAAAAAATATCACTTAGTATAAAATATTGTGCTTTACTTGAACAAAAGTATTTGTTACATTATTTTGCATTTGTAACATTTGTATTTAAGATATGTGACAGTTAATAATATATAGGAAGATCTGTCCAGAAGGTATCTAGCCATGTAAAATGAAAAATAGAGACATTTATTGAAGAAGAAACATTGTAGAGAGGACAATGAAGCCTCAGTTCCCTTCTAAGTGGGTACCTTGGGACCTCACACAGTTCTCCCAATTGCCATCAGCTGCCCCATTGTG
>VMDR010006412.1:0-46286 GCA_007922815.1 Macrotus californicus | reverse complement strand
AAAATATTTGGAGAAAACCAACAGAGACTCAGTGACTAGTGGTAAAATAACATACACGTTATTAAAGTTTCAGAAGAGTGAAGAGATGAAAAACATTGTAGCAGAAAAAATATTTGAACATACAATGTCTGAAAAATTTCTAAATTTGATGAAAACTATAAGATTACACACTGAAGACATTCAATCAACACCAATCAAGATGAATACAAATAAAACACACTTAGGTACCTGATAGTCAAATTTGTTAAAAGTGAAATGAAGAGAAAATCTTAAAATTATCTAGAGGAAAAAAGACGTTCTATACAGCAAAACAGAAGAAAGAACAATGGTTGATATATAATGAGAAACAATATTAGTGAGGAGACAATTAAGTTACACTCCTAAAACAAAACTTCTATATCCAGGGAAAAGTATGACTCAGACGGCATAATTAAATGGTCTTCTACACATCTAAACGTCTTCTCAAAAGGGGACTTTCTGGCCTCTGTGGCAGCCTTTTGCATCAGACAATTGTCTTTTAATTTTCACATATTGGGCCTTATCTTCTTATGGTGCAGACTGGTTCTAACCTGTCCTCTCATAATCACTGAGAATCTTCTCTGTTCCAGCAAAGCCCTGTGCCTGTAATAGTTCCTTAAATGGCCTGGTTTTAGGTACTTCAGTTCCTAGCTCCTCTCGGAATATACTTTGTTTGCTTATATCCTTTATAGAATAAATTTAATGCCCCCAATAGATGCCATTCTCCCACTGTCTTCTAACCAGAGGGAAGTGTGACAAGGACCTTCCCCACAAATTATGCAAAACAATGCATCTGTAACAGCAGATTATTTTGTGTAATTTGCACAAAAAAGCTGTTATAAATAAATGTAATACTATTTAATTATCTTAACTCATAGTCAACAAAAAACTCGTAGTCTTTCCTTTCAAATATAATTTTGCTAAGACACTTTTGCTCCCTCCTGTTCTTTTTTTACTGATTTTGGGTGTCCTGAATGCTGAATCTAAACGTACTGTTCTACAGTTTATTCTCGAAAGATTTCACCCTGCTCAAATCTGCATTTTCCTGAGACCTTGGGCTTGCCAGTGAGTTTACAGTTCATCGTATCAGGAGAGATGGGAGGGATGATGTTTGTGGTGTTTTTAGTGAGCAAGTTCACATTTCCACAGTAGTGATTTTTTTCTTTTTTCTCTTTTTATGTAACATCAGTGAAGAACGTCAGTTCTAGGACACACAGAACAGATCCTGGGCCAGGGCCTAGCACACTGGGGATCATTTCCCGGGCCGAGCATCGACATGAATGTAGAGGACAGCGGCTGTGAAGTGTGACAGACACCATCAAAGTCGGTAAACTTAACGGCCTCAGAAATGAAGTCTCCTAGAAATCCACGCTTCACCGGAACACGCATCGGTGCATTTGAATGAAAAGAAAGCAAAGAGCCAAATGTTTATCCTGGGATCTATCTCCCTTTCTTCTGCTACTCAGAGACTGCACTTGGCTCAGCTCTGTTTTGAACCGCTGTTGAAGGCAAGCTCCTTTGACAAGGCGTTTCTGTAGACACTGGACAGATTTTTTAAAACGAGATTGATTTTTTGCCCCAAAGGTGAGAAATAGAAAACATGAGGTCTACACCAGCTCCTGCCTTGCTGTGGGGAGCCTTCTGGGAGCAGGCTTTCTGGTGAGTCCTGGTCAGTCATCACAGCCCCTTCTCTGAGACCCAGTCCGCAGCCTGGTGTGGGGCCTCGTCCCATCAGGTTGGGGTCACCAGAGGGGCCCGGCAGAGATGGCTCTGTGCTCCCGCAGCTCCAGTGCCCTTAGAAGTGGGACAGCAGCCTCGGGGGTCCCTCCCTGAAGTTCCACCTCACTGCACACAGTACCAGGGCAGCAGAGTGTGCCCAGATGAATGAGCTGGGAAAACAGTGCACCCCGAAAACATGAAAACCCTGAACCCCAAGCTGAGCATGTTTAACATATGACGCCTTATGCTCTGCAAGTGGTCCATTAACACAAGGATGGAACTTTAAATATCTATCTTTTAAGACATTTACATATAGTGAAATGCCCAGATCTTTCTAAAATTGTGATTAAATATACATAACATACAATAAAATCTATCATTTGAACCGTTTTAAAGTGTGCAGCTCGGTATCATTAGGCTCATTCATGAAGTGTGTGAAGGTTGTGGTAACTGCATGCATTTGTGAAATCAGCATCTCTATGAGGATATTTACATTTTTATCACCCTGGAAAATTTCCTTCTGTTCCTCAAGGGTAACATTTAGGTCATAACTTATGTTTTCACTATACAGTCTTTTTTCATTAAAAAGACTCATAGAGTATAGAAAAATAACGGGAAAAGGATCACTGGCTGAGGTAGGCCAGGGACTGTCCTGCCACACTGAGTCCTAAGTGGGCCCAAGGACAGCAAGAGACACAATTCAGAAGGAATGAGGCTTCTGTAGCTGAGATGCAGCTAGAGATGTCTTTTGTGGTCACACAGGGTGGGGCAAAAGTAGGCTTACAGTTGTTCCTGTGGAAAGTAATACAGAAGGTAACAGATAATAATGCTGGAATGAACTCTTTTGGGTATTCACAACTGCGAACCTCCTTGGGCCCCGCTCATCTGTAGAAGGATTCCCGAAGGGGCTAGCCCGCTTGTCTCCCACCCAGGTTAGAATAGCGTAGACTCCATGAGCCCAGGCTCCTCTCCTCTGGGAGAGTTCCCATTCCGTGTGGGCTGCCCGAACCGCCAAGTCTGAACTGAGGTCCAGGAAGAACAAGGAGGGCACCAGGGGCACAGTGGATGCACAGCACCTCTGAGTCCTGGTACAGACCGCCCTACCTGGGTCTGACGACGGTCCTGGGGCTCTGGGGCCCGATGAGCTGGCCCAATGACCTTGTGGCTTAAATGCCGATCATGGAAGAACTAAAATAATGGGGAGAGACCTGCTGCTCCTCGTTATGGAGCAGGGTCAGTGGACAACGTGGCTCAGGTGTGCCTTATGAAAACCCTTCTGTGAGAGGGGCAGGAAGGGATGGGGCAGGTGGGGCAGAAGGGCAATTTGTGGAGCAGCGTTGACCTCTCAGGTGCCTGGTGATGGCAGCTTTGGACATTTGGTGGATGTTGGTAATTTGACGAGAGTGGGCTGGGGGCTGGCACCAGGGGCCACTGTGACTGTCTGTGTAAGCGGGTCCTCCCTGAATGTCTCCTCAGCTGTGGTGGCGCTGAGGTTGTCTCTGGGCATTTTGAGAGGCTGGACCTGCTTACCCCAGACAGACCCTCTGTCACTATCCCGAGGGAGCCCTCTGCCCCCAGCCTGCCTCAGCTCACTCCTGGCTGCTGATTTCAGACCCCGGTGCCCTGGTTGTCAGGGCTGTAGCCACAGGATAGCCTGACTGAAGGGACTTGACCTCCGCTAGGGACCTGCCATCCTCACTAAGCTGCCTGTCTCTAGAAGCAGGTGAGCCAGGGTGTGCCAGCTGAGTGAAGATGAAGGAGGCCTACCTGTTCCACCACTTTACCACTGAAATGTGCAAAAATGTCAGAGTGGGCGACGTAGACTTAGGCCAGGAGTAGAGCACTGCCAGCTTCAGTGTCAGGGCACCAGCAGGGGGTCAAAGGTGGCTTCCAGGAGAAAGGAGGAGGAGGAGGGCTTTGGTCACCTGCAGGGAGCGAAGCCAGTCATTCGACAAGACCGCTCTCTGTGTGTGCCCTTCTGGAGGGCACCAGCGCCAGGGTCCACTGCAGACATGGACAGAGGAGGAGATGGAGGCAGGGCCTGGCTCCCTGCTGGGGTGGAGGGGAGGGGCGTCCTCTGTGTGCCGGAGCTCTCAGGGAGGTGACACATGCCTCTGACACTGCCTCGGAGCCCAGCTGTGTGCAACCCACCAGCTCAGGCCAGGCCCAGGGCCTGGCTCCCAGGGGCCCCGCTTGCTCACTCGCTGGAGCTCTGCCGCGTGGGGGCCCAATGAATGGAACGTGCTGGTGATGCTGGCTGCTTGCTGGGCCAGGCACTTGGCACAGCCCTGCGTCTGTGCTCGCTGACCTTGCCTGTGGGGCTTCCCAGCTGTCACTTCCCGGCCAAGGCTTAGGGAGTTTCTGACTTTCTGGCAGGCTTGCCTCTTGTGCCCGTGGACACACCTCAGGAAAGGGCATCGGACTGTAGAACAAGTGTCACCTTTTCTTTGATTCTCCTGTGTGGACTGTGTGGCTGACTCTTCTTGTTCTGAGAAAGCAGCAGATTCTGCCCAGGCTCGAAGTGTTTCCAGTCACTTAGAGCCCCGCCCCCGGCCCCCAACCCACCTGCCTCCCGGTTGTTTGGAAACATTGTCTAGTGAAGGGAGGGCTGAGGGCACTGTGGGCAGGGGCCCCAGCAGTGTGGACCATGAGGACAGCACCAAGGCAGCCACCCTGCACTGTGATGATCTCTAACGTGTCACTCAGCTAGGCTGCAGTCCAGTCTGGATTGTTGTTGATGCGACCTGGCATACGTGATCAAAGTCTGTGACCTCTACATAAAGGAGGTGGTTCTGGGTAATCTGGGCCGGCTTACTCAGCTGGAAGGCCTTGCAAGCAGGACTGAGCTTTTCCTGAGACAGACTACCTCCCGTGGCCACAGAGCCCCAGCTTGCTGGTGACCATGCTGCCCCCTCACCTGCCCCACACGTGGCTGTGATGGAATATTGTGAGGTTTGCCTGTAGGTTAATTCTAGATGTTAAACTCAATCTAATAGCATTTAGAGATTTAAGATGATGTAAATATTTCTTATTGCAAAGCCAGGTGATGAGCTAGGACCTTAGAGAAGGAAATGTGACCCCAGGCGACCAAACTCCTGGCCCATGGTGGGGACATTCCCACACGCCCCATGGTCTCTGCTATGTCTGCGGTGTCTTCTCCGTCAGCACTTCCTCAGCGTGAACCCCGTGATGCTGCTCTTGTTTCCTGCCTTGTCTTCTTTTTTCTTGTTCATTTTTTCTTGTAGTTCTGCAGTTCTTTGTCGGGATGTGTGGTGAAGCTCCAAGCTCACAGCTAACAAATAAATACAAAGGCCCGACGTGGGACGTGGGCTGTAAAATGGGCAATTACCTAAAGAAGTAACGAAGTGAGGGGGGTTGTGGGCGTGGGATCCTGAGGGAGAAGTGAGCAAAGTCATGGCAGCTCAGGATCCTCACAACACACACAGTGAGGAGAAGAGGCAGCCTGGGCCACGCAGGGAAACTGCGATCTGCTGCGAGCGCTGTGTGTCCCCGGCTATGCCCACGGGGGTGACCTCTCACCACAGGGGTTTGTGTTCGCTTCCAGTTATCAGCGAGCTCCTGGGAGTCGGTCTGACTGGCCTCTGACTTCAGACCCCGTGCCCAGGTTCCTCCGTCCCCCATCCTTCGTTCTCCCACCCCACTTGTGACCCTACCCCTTGTCTGTCTCAGAATTTGTCACAGTGTGGAGTCCGGACTCAATTCAATTGACTCTACCTCACTCTCTGCATCCTAAGAAAAGTGTGACATTATTAAAAGAACAATTTAGCCCTGGCCAGTGTGGCTCAGTTGGTTGGAGCGTCACCTGGTAGACCGAAGGGTCACAAGTTCGATCCCAGTCAGGGCACATACCCAGGTTGCGAGTTCTATTCCCGGTACGGGCATGTATGAGAAGGCAGCCAATTGATGTTTCTCATTGATGTTTCTTTCTCTCTCCCTTTCTCTCTAAAAGCAAGGAAAAATGTCCTCAGGCAAGGATAAAAAAGAAAATAAAAAGAAAAATTTACCCCCCCCAAATTTCTTTATTATAGACATAAGCTCTTTCAAACACAATAGCAATGTTATATCTAAAAATGTCTATGTCTGTATAAGGATATAGCATTTATGAGTATTCTTTATAAAAATATGAAATAAAAAGTGTATGCTAGGAACAAAGATACAGCTGCAAAATTATTTAAAACTTGAATTTAGTTTTGAAATTTAATCAGAGATATTGCAATTCCTACGGCCCAGAAGAAGGACCGGCCTTCAGAAGACTTCTTGCCAAAACTGCAGTTCTAAATAAATAAATAAGCATCCTGATAACAAGGCTTTGAGCTATTCAGTTTAAAAATAGGTTTGGCCCATTAAGATGATTAAACTCAGAGGCACATTCTGAAAAGGGCTTTTGGAAAGGGATTTCTTGCAAACTGTCATCAAATATTCATAGATAAAATAATTACATGAAAAGATAAAGGGGTGAGGGAAATTGAAATGGGCTGACAATGAAGGGAACTGGATTAGACGGTTATGAAAACTTTTGAGAGGGAGGCTTTCAGCTGGGTTTGTGGAAGAACTTGAGCTGCAGCTTCCCCGCCCTCCTTGCTCTTGACCTCCTGAGTGAGGACGAGCTTAGGGAACAATTTCTCCACTGGCATGGAACTTGCCTCCCACATGGGCTCCTAGTCCGTCCCCCACCCCATCACTCTGCAGCCAGCTGCTCCTTGCAGCCCCGTGAGCCTTCAGAGTGTTGGCTGGGGGCAGGAATAACGTGTTTCCTTGCTAAGACCAGCACATGAGGCATTTCATTTTTTTATGGTTTTACAGGTAATTCTAACTAGAATGAGAAGGACTTGCAAAGTTAACAGACTTAATTATTTTTTTTTGATGGTAGAGTGTAGAAAATTCATTTCCAAAGCTTTGTACCAAGTTTTTCCTGTATGAAGTTCTTGTCTATATTTCCTGATGCCTTCTTAGATAGTGGCTGGGTATTGCCCCAGACTGTTTTTTGCCAAATTTTTCCAATCTGGTGACTCTGTTTTAGTGCAATCTAGGCTCAGTGGGTGAGCCTGGCATCCTGCTAACTGAAGTAGACAATTAACTCCCCACCCTGCCCCACAGAATTAGGGGAAACTTCCAGGACTGTGAGCTAAATCTCAAAATTTTCTGAGCTCAGACATCAACCAAAATGTAAAAGAGGAGATTAGCTTTTAAAACTGATTCATAAACCAGCCTACAGATACCCAAGGAAACAAGGAGTTTCAAAAAATATCAATTACGTTTAAACTTCTTACTGTAACATAAGCATTTACATAAAAGTTCCCATTTATCCTTCCCCACACTCCTTCACCACGTCAATACCTCACGTCACCAAAGCACAAGGATGCAAGCCAGAAAGCCGATGCGGGTGCAGGGGCAGGAGCCCAGTGGCAGGGTGCTTGGTCCTCACTGCTCTGCAGTCTCCTCAGCTCTGTGGCAGTCCCTCCGTCCTTCCTCGCCCTCATGGCCTCGACACTTCTGAAGAGCTGGTCAGTTGTTTTGTGTGTTTCTCAAGTTGGGTTTGTCTGGTGTGTTTTTCTTAATTATATCGGGGCTAGGCAGCTTTGGCCGAGAATGTCACAAAAACAATGCTGTACCATTAGTACCGTATTTCGCCATGTATAATGCGCACTTTCCTGCCCACATTTTTTAGGGAAAAATAAGGATGTGTATTATTCATGGGTAGAACCAATTTGTTACCAGTACATAAAGTTTCTTTTACCTTGTGTCTGTTCTTGTGTTTTGTAATTGTTTGTTACATAAAATTCCTTGCACCATAATATGTTCAAAAATAAATGCTAAAATTCCTTTATAATACAAAAAACAAGTATCTAAATATAAATAAATAAATAAATAAATAAAGCATAAATAATTGAATTAAAAAATTAAAACGAAAGATTTTTTTCTGAAAGTTTGGGCCAAAAACGTGGGTGTGCATTACACACGGCAAAATACAATACATCACCCTAGGGGTACCCAACATCTGCAGGTCTTCCTGATGTGTTTACCTTGATCACTTGTTTAAGGGGGTGTCTGCTAGATTTCCTTGTTGTAAAGTTCTTTGTTTTCTTTGCAATTAATAAGTATCTTGGGGGAGATCCTTGGATACTATGCAGATGTTCTGTTCCTCCCCCTGCTGATACCTCTGATTCCGGCTGCATACCACAGTATAACTCATCTGTAAGGAATACATTCCCCAACCTCGTTCTCCTGCAGGGAGAGACTTGCCTCTCATTAGCTCATATGCTTACTTATTTGTCAAGTCCTAGTGTGAACATAAAGTGGTTTCAGAGTTACTAACCGGCTCCGCTGGGAGAAACACTTCTAATTAGACCACAATTCTTGCATAGACTGCTTTCTGTCTACAGCCTTACAGTATCCACTCAAAACATTGTCTTCCAAGTTTCCTTACGTTACTTCTTACCTTTCTCACCCCCTCCCTTGTGATTAAGATATCCATGTACTTAGGTTTGTTACTGTCTATTTTATTTTGTTTTTATTGAATGTGTTGGGGTGACCTTGGTTCACAAAACCATGCAGGTTTCAAGCGTACAACTCAATGAAACCTCATCTGCATCGTCCATTGCCCAAAGAAAAGTCTCTTCTAGTCCCCGTTGCCCCTCCTTTGCCATCTCTGCCTACCCCAGCCCCTTTCTCTCTGTCACCACACTGTTGCCCGTGTCTTTGCGATATGTGTGTCTCCATCCCTTCTCCTTCCTTCATCCTGGTTGATTTATTTGTTTATAATCCTTCACATATTTGGCGGTGTGTGCAGCCTTGCTAAAGTTCTAAGGGGCAGAGCTGTACACAAAGATGTTTTCTGAGAATCATCAACAGCTATTCCCACTCCTTCCTTCTCCCCACCCCTTTAATTTTCATGCTCTGTGGGAAACCTCTCTCTTCAGTTCCTTTGAAGAAATGAACAGACACACGTGTGTTTTCTTCCATCTCTTTCTTACATGATGGGTAGCCTATTATAGGCAATACTTTGCAGTTGGCTTTCTTCACCTAATAGTATTTCACAGAAATCAGAGATGTTCTCCATCCCATTGTATAGGATGCGCTATTGTTTATTTCACTGCTCTCCTGTGTGTGGATTTAGGCTGCTTCCAATATTCGCTCTTACAAATGACACTGTAAGGGATAAATTCTCTCATGTGTGTTTTCTAGGGGTTGGGCTATATCTGCAGCGGGGGCTCCCCGATGCAGGGTTGGAGGGCGGATGGGGGATGCTTCCTCACAGGCTGTCCAAGAGAATGTGCCGACATACTTGTAAACTTTCAGTGGTGTGGTAGGTAAGCAGTGGTATCTCGGTGTAGTAACCATGTGCATTTACATTTGAGGGCTGGTTTTACATCTTCTTTGAGGAATTATTGGTACATGTTTTTTACTGGAATGATACTTTCACTAGAACAGATCCACGAGGCCAGCAGACCGAGGACCATCCAGGAAGAGCTGCTCTGGGTGAGTCTCTGCGGCAGCCCCACAGGTAACACCTGCTCGTTCGGAGATGGAGGAAGTTTCACTCTCAGAAAGAGTCGCTCTGGGGTGTCAGCAGGAAGTTTTTAAGGCACAGACACATTTTGTGCCTGAGATAATATAATGGCAGTATGAGACCGACAAGTGGGCCCTGTTTTCATTCCCATCTCTGATGGAGCTCAGAGCCAGCCTTTCTCCATGGGGTCAGGTTCTGTGGGGACAGAGGCTGCCACTCAGGACAAGACCCTCTAATTACACAGCAGGTGTGGGGACACCACAACACCCTGCCCGTGTGTCCTGAGGTCCATCTCCAGGGTCTGAGGAGCCTGGTTCCTGCGAACATCCCTTCAGTGGAGAGCATGCATGCCTGGAGGCTGGCTGAGCTGAGATGGGGCCCGTGCACCTGTGCACGGGGCTTGGACGGTGCAGAGGGCTCCAGCACATGTGTGCGTGTATGTGTGCGCGTGTGCATGCACTCAGGCTTGGGAACTAGTGATGCTTTGCTTAAAAATGCTTTAGTCTATTACTTAAGAAAATTGGTAGCATAAAACACCTCCATGTCCTGAAGTGTGAAACGCATAAGATTAAGCAGCAAGCCTTTGATCGGGAGGCGGGGAGCCATGTCCTCAGGGACTGCAGGGTCGCGGGGCCAGGACTCGAAGGCGATGTGTGTGGAGGGATGGAGTAAAGCAGGTTTTTCTCAGGACTTGCCTTGAGCTCCTGAGGCCGGTGGAGAAATTGCTAGTGAGGGGCAGGAAGGGGTGTGGGTACAATAAGGCAAGACTGGAGTCATGGGTTAAACTTGGGATGCAGGGCTTCCTATGGTGATCCTTAAGTAACTTCATTGAGACATAGTCCACACATGATAACATCCATCCACTGAAAATGTGCAGTTCTGTGTCTGTTATCTATTACACTCACAGTTGGGCAGTCGCTGACGTAATCTAACTTCAGGGCCTGGCGGTCAGCAGTCACTCCCATTCTGCTCCCTTTCACGCCGGAGGAATCTGTATTTCGGTCATTGCAGCATTAAGTTCCAGAGCCCTGTGCATCTCCGAATTTTTGTTGAAACCTTGACATTTTAGATAAATGATAATAACTCTGGTATCCGCTTACCATCCCCCCTCCAAAAGCTAGTTTTCACTGCTGGATGTTTGTTGTTGTTCTTATTTTCAGTCTTGCAGCTTATTGTTTATGGACTTCTCTGAGCCAATCCTGCACATCCTGTAGTCCCTGGAATGTAGAGCTTACACTTTCTGCCAGATTTTTTTAAAAACTCTTGTATTTGTTTTCATGCCTGGCTTCCTAGGGGAGCCCTGAGTCAGAAGGTTTTCTTAAGTGCCTTGTGTCTGTGTGCCCCTCCCTTCCCCACGTGTCCCTGGTAGAAAGCAAATCCCTCAGAGGGGAGCAGCCTTTCCTTCTGAGGTTGTGTTACCGAATAGCACTTGGGGTCCTGCTGCCCACTGCCGCCGCCCTGTAGGCAAAAATTCCAAGGCAAAGGTTTGGTGATAAGGGAAAGGAGTCTTTATTCAAAAGCATTTACTTACGCCTATCAAGTCACAGGTTCAATCACTGAAGTCTATCAATTAAGGCTAAACTCTAACACTTGAGTTCTCCTATCTTTTTCCTGTTAGTATCTACAGTTATCTTGTTCCTATACAGTTAGTTTACAAACTGAAAACATCAGATACAAAAGCTACACAATTTTGGAAGAATGACAGAGATCTTAATCAAATCTCCCTAACAGTTCCACAGTGCACGATGCAGACAATCTTTCTGGTCCCAGGAGTGTCTTGGGCTTCTTGCAGCGCCCTGTGCTCCTTTTAAATTCATGGCCAGGCTTAGGTTGGTCCCAACTGCGGTCTCAGCCTATGCCAGCTGCAGGGTCCCCAGCAGATCCCTGTTCCTGCTGCACTGGGCTCTGAGTTCAATCAAACAGCCATCATATCTGGGAATAGCGATTTCTGAGGTGTCTGGAAGTTTGGACAATGTCTGGGCCACACTGTGGGAATGAGGATTTTCTTAGGACTCCGAGAGTGTTCAGTCCTTGCTGTCTGGGAGCCAGCTGAGCCAGGAAGAGAGGATGGAAACAGACACAAGTAAATGTCCCAGATCCCGCTCTCTGACTGAGGTTCCGTTGTTCCTGTTGTCCAGGTAACTTTCAGCTTGTTCCATGGCTTTGATTTTCAGGTTTCTGTTAATTTCGGTTGTTTTGCCAGAATTTTCATTGTTTCTGCAAGAGCATGGTCCATGGAGATCATCACTCCCCTGTTCTGAAAGTTGATGCTTTCTATGATGATTGACAGGGACAGACAAAAATGGCACTAGAAGATTAGTCCCAACAATCCTAAAATTTAAATAACAGTGGAGAGGCTCTAAGTGTCAAGGGGCTGGAGAGGGACTTCCCAGGGGCAGGTGGGCTCTGGGATCCCTATTGGCCCCCAGCCAGTGAAGACCTAGGGTCTTGCACAGGAACCATCTCTCAGGTGAAAATGAGGAGTGGGCATTATCTGCAGTGGAAGGGCCTATGGGTGGGCTGCAAACCACTAAACCTGAGTTAACCTTCAACTTGGGGGGGGTAGCATGATGAGACACACAGGTGTCCACAGTGTCCTGCTCAGTATGGCCCTAATGCGGTGTTTAACACACCAGGGTGCTCAAGCACTCAGGGAGAGGCCTTCCAACAGACAGAGGCTGCTGCTCCTGGGTGAATGGTGGAGGTCTCCAAGCTTTCCTCTTTTACCCTGTGTGTGACTGAAGCTGGGATGAGTAGAGAGGGTTGCCTGGAATCCAGGCAAGTTGTCTGAAACCTTGTGAGTGCTCAGGGATGTGGTATTGGCTAAGCATGCATTTGTTCCCTGTAACTGGGGAAGCTGTGCTAGAGGCATTTGATTGCACTTAATTAGCTTCTGTATGTGCAGAATTTCACATGGAAAGGACAGCTGGCTTCCTTAGGGCTAAGGAAACCTCTCCCTTAGAACTGGAAGTGAGTACAAACAGCCTTCAGACACTGAGCACTGATGAGTTCTAACAGATGGATCCTGCCAAAGTGGGCTCCTGTTTACCTTTTGTGAATGGCACCCAAGCTTAGGGCAGTGCTGCCCCTCCTCCACTCCACATTTGAACTTAGATTGGATTTTAATTATTCTTTGGAACTTGGAGTCATAGTTCAAGTTCATTGCTATGGTGTTAAGTATTTTACCAATGCACAGATAATAAAAAATGATGGCCTTTATTCCATAGGACATTTTTCATCTTCTTGGGAAAATCTCAATGAAGTTATTTATTAAAAAGATGTGTGGGTAGGTCAGTTTGGCTCTCAAAATCAAGTTTGCTCTTAGGCAAAGGGAAGATTTTACTGTAAGAAGCCACAAAGAAGGCTTCAGAGTTTGGTGTAAGAAGATGATCTTAGAAGGAAACCCAGAGTCCCAGGAAGAAAGGGCATCTACTCTTGCAGATATCAGAAACGGTGGGAAACAGAAGGGCAAGGGTGGCAAGCCACTGAGGGAAATGGATGTGCCTGTCTTGTGAGGGGGTGGGGAAGGTGGCTACCCTGGATCTCTTGAAAAGGAAGATTACAGGTAAACTAAATACAGGAGGGGCATCGCCCGTGAATCAAGGACAATGGTTCACTTGGGTGTGTCTGCTGCTGTTGAAACAGCTCAAGTTACTGAGGCCTGGAAAATGCAGAGGTGAAGGGAAACCAGGCAAGATATGTGTGGCTGAAGACAGATTGGCCTGCTTTGTGGCCCTAGAGGGACCGCCTCTGGAGCACTGACTCCTGCCATTCGGTTCTGGGTCTGGTTGAGGTGCCTCCAGCTAGATCAAACATGGGCGGAAGGAGAAAAGTCCCTAAGGGTGCAGATTCCTGGGCTTGCAGAGGAGCAGGGTAGGAGGCTGAGGCTGCAGGATGCAATGCCTCAGCTAGGATTTGAGTTGAGAAATAAACACAGAAAAGGGGCCAAGTCCTGGGGTAGGTGTGTGCATCTGGGTGGAGGGCACCCCTTTGTTCTGTAGGGCACCCCCAGCATCAAGCGTGCACATTGTGAGAGATGGACACAAATCTCAGTTTGCTTTCATGGGCCCCTCCCTCCCTTCTTGTTATCATGTAACCCTCAGCTTTTCCTCTTAACTGCCCACCGAGCTCACCTGCAGTCACAGTGCGCCAGCAGCCAGCCACGGACCTCCTCACCAGTCTCTGGTTAATCGCATCTAGGATCCCTCAACAATCCCCTTCCCCTTATTTATTTCCCCAGTTTCTAGAGCTGGGGTGGTTGCATCCCTATGAGAAAATCCCGATTCTATAAAACTCACCCAATAGGACTGGCATCAATGTCGCTGTTGCTTCCCCAGGGTCAGCCACTGCAGGACCGGGCATCTCAGGCAGCCCTGAAGGTGTGCAATGGGAGGAGGAGGCCTCCCCAGAGCTCTGGGGTTTACAGAGAAGCTTGGACATTTGACAGGGTCAGGACCTGCCACACAGGAAGGAGTTAAGACTATTGAGCAGGCAACCGATGGACCTGCTGGTGTTTCGCGAAGGCCAAGCAAGTGGAGCTCATACTTGTCAGCTCCAGGTCGATTGCATTCTGGTAATACGACGCTCTAGGACACGTGAGAGATTTGAACTGGAGTTTGAAGGGCTCCATCCGCTCCAGCAGAAGACGGGAGGGCTGCAGAGGAGACGGAGGAAAAGAGAACGCCTGGATGGAGAAACACAGGAAATGGTCAGAGACGGTAGTGTAACTTTAATTTCTCTGGGAATTTACTTCTCAGTGAATGGATTATTTTACTAGGGAGTTTCCCCCTCAATTTTGTAAAAAGAAAATTGGATTTCTGTTTCTAGAATTTTTATTTTGTGTGTAGGAACTTAATGTCAGGAATTAGTATTTTTCTGACTTGGGAGAAACCTATAGTGGATTTTCTTGTATTTATAGTCATCCTTAGTGAATTACTTTGGACAACAAAGCAAGACATGTATTAAGAAGGGATTACATTATGGATTGCATTTATGACACATTGATAATTTATGATACTGTAGCCTTCAGATTAACTTATTACCTCCCCTGAGCACATATGAGAATTTCGCAGACCGACATTGAACTCCCGTCTCACTGGTCCTGGGAGGATGCACAGCAGCACAGAAGAAAGCCCAGAATCAGGCGGGGCTCCCAGCTCAGAGCTGGAGGGGCAGCCATGCCCGGGCAGGGGGGTGGGGCTGTGGGCTGATCTCGCCAGTCTTGAGACAGGGATTTCTGCCTGTGGGAGAGAAGCTTGTTTCTGTACTTCTGTTGTTGATCTTCTTGCTCTACTGCTTCCTTCTCAAAAACAGTGTATTTGCTACTAAGATTAATCAGATGCTGAGCCGTGTTTGCAATGGTGGCTTCACTTAGTACTATTGACATTTTGGACCAGAAAGTTCTTTGTTATGGGGACCGTCCTCTGGATTTTAGAATAGCACACTAAAATTGGTAGCACCCCCTCCCAGTCATGACAAGCAAACATGTCTCTAGACATTGCCACATGTCTTCATGGAGCCAAAATTGCCCTGTTTGAAGACCACCAAGTTAACGGGACATGTGACTCTGCGCACGTTGACCTTTTGCTCTGTGTTGTCTGACTGTGGAGCTAAGCCCGGGAGCTCTAAGCCCTGCCACTTGCCTGTCTGCGACTCACACTCGTCATGCCTGTCTTACTTAGTGACTGGAACTGTTGTGGGAGCTTTCTCCCAGACTCCCCTGCAGATGTGGTGGCCCCTGAGACGTAAGCAGAAATCACTGGTCTCGGTGTCCAGGGAAGAGTCAGCTACTTCTGACTGCTCTGGCCTTTCCCCCTCCCTCCTTCCTCCTGGTGGAATGCAGACATGCACAATGTTACCCTGAGATGCTTGGGGAGCTGAAGGCCACATGCTCAGGGTACTAAGGCAGAAAGATGCGCACTACCCAACTGCCCTGGGCTGACTGCCACTGGCCTGTGGGATGTGATAGAAACATAAAACCCATATTGTATGAGGCCCTATCCTTTCTGGTCACTTTACAAGCCAGCAAACTCAATTGTTAATGTTTAAATGTCCTCTTTTCAGGAAGGAGTGCTCTGGGCATGGTGGCTCTCTGGGGTCGAGATTCAGGACTTTGAGGGAAAGAGGAGGCCCTGCTTACAGTTGTGCCTCAGCTACATATTCTAGCACATGTTCATAAGCGGGGCCCAGGATTTGACTACTGAGGTGTTTTCTAGTGAATAATAAATTCATATCTCCAAACCTCATGTTCATTGTTCTCTCAGGAATCACAGAAAAGAATGGTTAGGCCAATGGGGTGCTGAGTCTTGCTGGAATTCTTGGCTCTGCTACCATGGGAAACCATCAAAGGGTCACATCTAACAAACGTCATTTGGGAAGGCACAAAGACATGACAGAGCTCGCTATGTTCAAGAAAAACAACTATTTCCTTAAGGTTGAAGATGAAATGAAATATGGATAAAGTTATGGACAAAAGGCTAAGGAGGTATGGCATAAAGGAGAAAAAAAATCACAAAAAAACCTTACAAGTCAGCTAGTGTGGTTATGTGTAAAACAGGGAGCTACTGAAGATGGGTACAAAGGACTTGGGATGACTTGACTATTTTTTTAAAGATTCTTTTGGTAGAGATTTGGAAGAAGCAGGAGAATAAAAAGAAACCAGAAACAAATCACTGAGGAGGTTACAAGAATCTAGATGATGGGTGTGTAGTTACCAAGGCTTTACATATAGGCAGTGATGGAAAGGGGGAGGTTTGGACCAACGGTTCTGGATCATGAGCCATGTTAGAACCATTTGGGAAACTTAAAAACATACCACTTCCCGGGCTCCACCCCAAACAGTCTTCTGGGCTCCTTCAAGTTTCCCTGTCCCTGCTCCCCACAGGCACAGCCATCTCACGACGTACGTCCCTCAATAGGACAGTGCTTTTGTTGCAGTCCGTGAACCTACTGCTGGACACATGGGATGTGGGAAAGAATGAGGTTGGAGGGCCACATAAGAATTTTTATGTCCAGCCCAGAAGCATCAGAAATAATTTCGGCTCCTATACTATCAGCCAGACTGGCTTCTGTGGATCCACCTGTCTGCTATGGAGGCTGGAAACTCTCGTGCCACTGTGTGAGGAAGAAGAGGAAATGAGTCCGATGAGTGTTATGGGTAGAATTATGTCCCCTAGGAAGATATATTGGGGTTCTAACCCCTGGTACTTCATAATGTGACCTTGTTTGGAAATAACCATTGTGGATGTAATTAGTTAAGATGGGATCATACAGGAGTCGGGTGGGCCCTTAGTCCAGTACGGCCAGTGTCCTTATAAGAAGAGAGCCACCCAGGGAGAAGATAGCCATGTGATGACAGGGTCAGAGACGGAGGTGAGGTCTCTGTCAAGGGTTGGTGGCAAACATCAGAATCTATAAGAGGCAAGGCAAGGACTCTCCTCTGCCTGTTTTGGTGTGAAAATGGTCCTGCCCTCTTCTTGGTTTTGACCTTTGGCCTCCAGAACTGTTGACAACAAATTTGTGCCCCATGTGTGGTAATTTGGTACAGCAGCCCCGGGAAAGTCACGTAAATGAGCACTTGGACCACCTCTGTGGCACTGCGTCTCGCTTTGCCCCGGTCACTGCGTTCCAAGGGCCCTGACAGCACACACTGAATGGATGGTGAGGGCAGTCGGCCAGAGACAGGACCAGATCCAAGCTGCCAAGGAGCCTCACCTCCCCACCCCCAGATGGGACACGCTTCTCTTACGTGTTCTTCCCTAACATGCTGCCACAGTAAGTGCACGTGGGACAAAGTGAGATGTCTGTCGCCGGATTCAGGACCATGGGGCACTCTGTGTGCGGAGAATCATCAAACCAACAGTGTAAGTACGGGGGCAAGAACCTGGGCATATACTGAGCAAATGCAGTTAACGGTGGAATCCCAAACAAGACAAAATTCCATAAGGAATTACATGGTTAACTCCAGAAGCCCTTGAGGGAGTCCCTGTTCCCTGTTCACAACAGCGAACAAAACACTCCCAAGTCCTTTGCTCAGGAGCTTATTGTGGAAATAATTTGAAAAATAAATCTTTATTCAAAAGGAAAGTATGATAATTAACTAAAACCACAAAATAATAGAAATGAATAGAATAGAAACTCTGAAGAATTCTAAACAACTGTGTGTTTTGCTTTCTTTCTGAGAGAAGAAAACAGTGGCTCCCATACACTTTTCAGAAAACAACATACATCCATTTGAAAATTTAAAGCTTTAAGATTACTTAATAAATTATGTATGTCCCCTTCCTAAAAACTTATTACTGATTGGGGACTCTGGAGTTGGAAAATTTTAGTTTAAGGTAAATAGTTATAAGCCTAGTAAGTAATGCATATATTAAAGCTATTGTTTCAGAAATTACAGATAAGGCGCACCACTCCCGGGAGAGACAGCTGACCTCCTGGGGCACTGCTAAAGATTACCGCCTGGGGACAAGTGGAGGCATCTGGGCCTTTGTGTTCCAGGGACAGACAGACGAATACCTGCCCCTGGGAACAGCTAACTGCCCAGGAGGAGGAGAATACTGCAATTTTTTAAAAATCTAATTTCCCTGAATTTCAAAATCCCTCATTGCACTTTGTTCTCTTATAAAAAGGCTGGCTTAGAAGAAAATGTAAGATGGTCCATTAGGGCATAAACCTGCTGTCTTCTCACACCACCGGCCATCTGAAGAAAGTGCCCGTAAAGATTCAATCCCTGTCTCTGCTAATTGGGTTTGGTATGTGACAGGCAGCATGAACGCTGATCTTTTCTGGTTTCAGTATGTATGTGATTTAAACCAATATCCTTATGAAATGGAGAAATCTTATGTCATTTAGTGACTAATGATTACTATTGTATATTAATGAGGGATTGTTCATGAGTTTGCCTTTCCTGGAAAATTCATTTCAATAATATGACCTTTATTATTTTGGTAATAAAAAGTTCAATGACTCTGTCGTTGAAAAATATTAGGTTATTACTGAAATGTATTTAATCCTTAACTTATTTTTTCTCCAATGAACTATTTCATGCAGAGAACAAGTCACTTTTGTGTATATTTTCTTCATTTCTGTGATAATTTTGTGTGAATTATAAAATAGGATCTAATTTTAGTATTAGAGGCATTGCAATGCTCCATGAATTAAAAAAAGATCAACTGGTCTTTTCTGTCTTTTCATTTTTATTTTAATTATGTGAACGTGAGTTAGAATCCCTAGTGCTGCATGTAAGAAGCCACAGTAATTCCAGCAGCCCCAGACAGCCGTAGCAATGACCGTATTGTAACTGGCCAGGCTTCCATGTGGCCGATAGCCCGCAGGCCCTGGGTCCCAAGGCCAAGCCCACAGTTGCTGCTCTTACGGAGTAAAGGTCGGAGGCCCCTGACTGCCCCAGGTGACTCGGCTCAGTAGCTGCTGCCTGTTCACGATGCTTTTTTGTCACTGGGACATTATACAAAGCTTGTTCTTCCCACCTCTTCCAGAAGACCACACTCTTTCCTCCAAGCCGGGGGAGCCCTCTGGAGAGTCCTGAGCTCTGGAGAGACGGAGAGAGAATGGTTGGGGAGGACAGTGCAGGGAAAGACTGACCCAGTGAGGAGAGCAAGGGCCACACAATGTCTGCAATCCAACCTAGTGGGTCCCACGTGCGTGATGTCCTTCGTGCTTTCCTGTTGTTCAACATTACTGTTTCTTTCATCCAAGGCATTTGTAATCTCCTTAAAATATTTCAGTGTTGAAGAACATTGCAGAGACCCCGGCATGTACACGGATGCACATGTGTGCTGGGAAATTAGCGTCAGGTGGTGATGTCTCTATTTCCAGGTTGACCCATAACAGTTTATGCATTTTCTTCTTGGGATATTTAAATGTATTTGTCATTTAACTTTTTTCTACTTGTTTCTCTATTCCCTTAAAATGATTGGGAACATTCCGAGGAAACAAAAAGTTCTTGGTTCTTCGTGTCCCCAAAGCACTGAGCACAAAGCTTCTCAGTGGCAGCCCCTCCGCCCCTTTGCTGAGGCCTGTGAGGCTGGTGGCCAAGGGCTGCTGGCTGCGGCTCAGCTCCACGGGGCCCTTGGTCCCTGGGAACTGGCTATCTCTGCCCTGCATCCTGGCTGCAGTGTTGGCCGCGTAAACGGAAAAGCTTCTGTTACTGAAATTACACTGAACACTTTATTCAAGTCTTATGGTATTCGGGGAGAAGATCCACAGTCATTAGTAGCCTCCCCAGAGTTTGACCTTAACCAAGCCTCTTTGCAATATTTGAGCACAAGTTACTGGCTTGAATTCTTTCATCTACACTCCTCTGCAAGAATAAATATAACCCCAGCTGGCAGTCTCCTGCACACTTACTTCCTTGCTCCACAGCCCAGGGGATTTTCCCCATATTGCCCCACCTGGAAGGCTTGCTCTGTCTTTGTGAGTGACAGCCAGTTAAGCAGGAATTGCCCCTTTGATCTACTAGCATGCATTAATTATAAATAGAGATGTTTCCCTAGTTCGCAATGGAGTTTTGGTTACAATAATAAGAACTGCACCAGTTATTCTATCCTTTGGTATATTCTTCGCTCTAACAGAAACCAGGGCTCAGCCTGGGTAGGCGTATATCTTTCATTAAGAAATAATTCTATAGCTCTACAAAGCATCCGACTCAGGTAGATCCCAAATACGAGGACCACAAGGCTGCACCCTAGGAGACCGTAAGAATGTTAAGCTCTCCATATGCTTTTTCCTCCACAGACAGGAACAAAGTGACTGGAGACAGTTAAAAAATATTACATTTTTGCCACAGAACTACTGCCTTACAGAAAGAAGGCACTCATTATTTTAAAATAAGTAAAAGTGTAGAATTTTTGAGTTAGGTTATCCCTTGGTATTTTTCTGGACTGAGCTTCCCATTTTAGTAGGTGGGGGAAATCCTGCTGAGCTCGGTCCTGGGGGCCAGCACTGCAGGGGGCTTGGCTCAGCTCTGCTGGGGAGTTAATACTGTGGTGGCTTTTGGGGAGGAGAAAGAAGGTTAAGGAAGACAGTTTCTGGAAAGCGCCCACTTCGAATCAGGTGTCTGGGCTTCCAGGAGTGGAGGGGCTGTGGGGACAGGAACCTCGGTGCAGAGCCTGGAGGGAAGCACAGCTGACGAGCCACAGTGACAGGACCCAGAGGGAAGGTGGCTGCCCTGAAGGAAGAGGAGCTGAGTGTTGGGTGCCTGGAGGACTTTCTGCTCCAGTTAAGGAGGCTTCCGGTCTGCCCAGCCCTGTGCAGGAGAGGAAGGTATTTAAAGTGAGTTTGAATTAACATTGATCTAAGTGAAAACTAAGTTCACTTTTCAGGGGAAAATTTTCCACTTTTAACAAAAGTAAAGCTATATTTTAAAAAAGAGCTAAAGCTAGCTTTCTCTGAAAATATCCGGCTGATGTGCAGTGGCCTCACCATGTTGGGAAGGTACTCCTTACTCGCCTTTGAGCAAGTTGTGACCCAGGTGGTGAATGGAGAACCTGTTACACAGCCTGGAGGTGGGCAGGACCGTCCGCTGGGAGCACAGACGCTGCGATCCATCGACGCCGCTTTGGCTGTGTAACCAACCCCAGGAGCTGCTCACACGTTGCAGACACAGGTCACAAGCTCCAGGAGAGGGTGTGGGGGAGGGGAGGGGAGGCCAGATCCTGGGAAACCGCCCTGAACGAGCCCAGAGCAGGACAAACGGAACGAGACCTATGGTAAAATTTGCATAAACCAAACCCACATCCAAACTACATATTTTACAAGTGCAATTTGCATATGAAACATATTAGGTATTTGCTTGTGTGCAGGGTTTTGGAGAGTTGAATCAATGGAAAATTAATGAACAAGTAAGTAAATATTTCTAAGGCAAGAAGTGTATCTTGCATGAGTGAAGGATGATTATCTGCAACAAACGGAGGAATAAGATTTATTCCGAAGTCTGCATCTGGAGACAAAAGAAAGAGCAGAAAAGAGGAAGACAGAGGAAGAGGGAGAGAGGAAGAAAGGGGAAGGCCGCCCCGCAGTTCCATGGCAGTGGAGCCTCGTCTGCAGAACGAGGGTGTTGGAAGGTGCCAAACGGCCCCTGTGGAAGCACACAGTTTTCTGAGCAGTTTACTCCCTTGCCCTTGTCTGCCTGTCCCCTTCACATAAGTTAACCACAAACAGTCCTTACGGAGACAGAAAAGAAGAGCATAAGGGAGCCGTCTCAGTCTCATGCTGAGCCTTTTTGAGGAGCTTGGGGAGGCTGATATCCTCGATGTGCTGCGGCCGTGTCCAATTCACCAAAAATCTCCACTTAACGTTTGCCGTGGGTGTGCATTGACAGGGCATGTTTACCCTAACAGAGAGCATGCCTCTGTACAGCTCCCAATTAAAATGACTGAGAAATAGGCGCCAGCTTATTTAGAAAAATAAACATATGAACTATATGCTTTGAGCTCCAACCACAAACTGAAACTCACTTGAGGAAATCATTCGGCAAATTCAAATAGAAAACATGCTGGAGGTGCAGTGCCCCGTCTTCAGCTCCCCTCCAAGTGATGACGATGCTGGTTCCTCTCCTGCCCTTGCCTGGGTGGCCCTCCCTGTCCCGTGAGGGCCCATGCCCAGGACTCTGGGCAGATCCACTCCGAGGGGGCACCCCACCCGGAGCTTGCTGTGGAGTCTGTGAGGCCTTTGTACCCAGTTTAGCTGCCCCCTACTCCTGCAGGGCCTGCCTCATCATGGCTCCTGCACCTGACTCTGCCTCCTGGCCAGCTTCCCAGGTACCCACGTGAGCAACAATGAAGTGGTTTCTCAACGAAAGCAAAAAAGTGTTTGAGATTTTGTGACATCCTGTTAGTAACACTGCCACACTCACGTCCCTCCGTAAAACAGTAATAATCACAGTCATAACAAAGAGACAATAATACTCAAAGAGACAATAAGTCCCCACTCGGTGCCAGAACAAATTAGCACAGGGTCACAGACACTGGTAGAATGTGGCCTCTGGCCTGGAATTCTTGGAATGAGAGACACAGAGAGAAAAGATAGACAGATAGATAGACAGACAGACTGACCTCACCCGCCCTCAGAAAAGGAGGCTCTGCTCCAGAGGGACAGCTGTCGGCTTCCTCCGGCCTGAGGGTTTTTATCTGAGGTCCCAGGGGATGGCCTCAGTAGAATATTCATCAGCTTTCCAGGTGTGTCTCCTCAGGGTAATGGTCTCTACTGATTGGTCGCTCAGAGGACACCAGGGCAGGGGGTCATGAGTCAGTGCAGCAGGTCCTGAGGTCAGCTGTGGGCAAGCTCAGACCAGCCTTGCCGCTTTTCTGGGCCTGGAGCTGAAACACAGCCGGGGCTTGGATGTCTTCTCCAAAAATAAGGGCAGACCGTGGACAAGACAACCGCGTGCTGATTGCCCGAGGGAAGGGGGTCGGGAGGCAGAAGAGGGTAAAGGAGGGTAAATGGTGACGGAAGGAGGCTGACCTGGGGTGGTGAACACACAATGCAATACACACATAAGTTTCAGGTGTACGATATTCAGAATTGGATGCCTGAAACCTATGTAATTTTATTAACCAATGTCACCCCAACGAATTCAATGAAAAATTGAGTCGAAATGACAAAAAAAGAAAAAAGGGAGCCGTGCAAGGGCTCGTAGTTGTTCCCATTGCTGGGCACCCGAGTCTGTCCGCCCCGGCGACCCTCTGCACCTGGCCCGTGGTGCCCGCGCCGCCCACGCCCACCTGCCTGCCTGCTGCAGAGTGAATAAAGACAATTCAAAACTTTTACCACCTGGAGTGGGTAATCTAGCATTTATTTATTTTTGCCAGCCATAATGTGCTTTTTCATTACTTTGCATTCAGTAGGTCCCATCAGCTTAGGTTGCTAAGACACGGGCACAATCTTCCAGGGAGCAAACTGTTTCAAGCATGAATAATTCAGAGGTAATTGAGGTTGAAATATTTGGATCAGGTTTTCTTCTGAAAACCGTGCACTTTGAATGCACTGCACTCCAGAAGAGAATTCCATTGATCTTCCTACAACTTCTCAAGAGAATGTGCTAATGAAAGTATCTCTCCAGGAGATAAAGAGGCAGAAGGCCTTAAGGAATTTATAATCTGGTTGACGTAAAAAAGATATAACCTAGAAATCCTGGAACACTCAGGAAACACTCAGGAAACAGTATGTGATTGTTGATATTTCAGTTCCATATTGAAAGCATTAACTTTTCAAAAACACACCGTGCTAAAAATAGAACCATCTCAGGTTATTATCAATAGAATAATAGATGATAAATCCATGGAGAGGACGCAGGATTGAATTGGTCTTTCTGCAGACACTGTAGTTGTTGAGAGGTGACTGGTCATCACTGCTGGCCCAGTGGGGGCCGGGTGGAATCTCTGAGGGGCAGGAGCCAACTGGGACACCTCGCAGTTCTCCTTTGTCTATGTCACCTTGCTCATCAAGGACTCCAGCCCTTCAGGAGAGAAGTTGTGGTCACCCCACTGGACAAGGAACCTCAACCACCGACCAGCTATGTCAATGCTGAGAGCCAAGGGGCTGTGGCGGGGTGGAGAGAAGGGGGCTCCTTTATGAACACTATAAGTGTGTCCAGCTGCACACACAAGCGCTAGAGGAAACTCCCAAGGGGTCAACAAAATGATTTGGAATTCTGTGTGTGTGTGTGTGTGTGTGTGTGTGTGTGTTGGGCATGTTGCATTCTTGGGAAAATCTGTGTGCTGCCCTGTGAGGACTTCCTATTGTTTCCCCAAGTTCACCTTGAAGTTGAAGCTCGATAGCTTCAGCTGCCCCTTTTCTAAAAACAACAAAAGCAGGATTTCAGTCTCTGGTCCAAATGGCCTTTTGGAGGAGAGCATCAAGGCACTGTCTCTGGAGCTGGCCTTAGGCTACTTGGGGGTGGAGCCTGATATTTCCTCTCAATAACTACAATATTAGAAAGACATCTTTTGGCAAAGGATAAGATTTTGCTAAATGTAAGATTTCTTTCCCTTTCTGGTGATAGATGGTGGGGATGGTTGCACACTGTGAATACTTAATACCACTGAATGTACACTTACAAATAGCTAAAATGGTAAATTTTGTTACGTGTATTTTCCCATAATAAAAACATTTTCTTTCTTTTTCCTCTGTGCCTGTCTCCAAACAACAAAATAATGCAATTATTTGTGAAACCTCAGTGGGATTAAACCTATTTAAATGCAAGAGATGGAAATTTTTATCCAGGCTTATACCCTACTGGTCACTATGGAAAGTCTGAGTTTTCTGCACCTTACTTTTTAAAAATTGGGGACCAATTTCTCTTTCAATGCTATGCTGTACGTTATTTAAAGATTAAATCCTATCCAAAATTTTAAAAAACTTTGGAGAGAAGACTAAACTGGCCTATTGTGTTGCTTGCAAAGAAGGAAAGTTGCTGAGAAACGCTCCCTGGTTCTTAGGCCAGAAGAGCTGGGCCAGGCTGGGGTCAGACGGAGGTCAGGTACTGCTCTGCCTGAGCAGCAGAGAAGAAAGAGTTCAGGTATCCGAAGTTCTCGGTGAAGCAGGTGGGGATTGCAGAGAAACGCAAGGGAACCAATGTTGCATGTGTATTTGAATATTTTGTAGATATTTTAAAATTACTGTAGCCCTGGCTGATGTGGCTCAGTGGGTTGATTGCCAGCCTCTGAACCAAAGGGCCACCGGTTCAATTCCCAGTCAGGGCACATGCCTGGGTTGTGGGCCAGGTCCTCCCAGTTGGGGCCATGCAAGAGGCAACCACACATTGATGTTTCTCTCCTTCTCTTTGTCCTTCCCTTTCCCTCTCTCTAAAAATTAAAAAAAAATTACAGTAATATAAGAGTATTTATAGGCATTGGTATAATATCTTCATTTGCTTAGAGGAAGATATTAAAATTTATTTGCTAATATTAATTTATTTATCATGATTATTTTGTTGGTGGCATCTTTTTGTTCTTGGCAACTCAAAGAGGAAATGCTTGTGTAGCCCCAGGAAGGGAACAAATTCTTCCTGTCCCTGGAGGCTGCTACCCCCACCCAGACTCAGACGGTTTTCACATGGACACTCTGGTCCTTCATTTTGGACTTGGGAGCATAAGTGTGCTTCGTCTGCTCAGTGCGCCCTCTTCATCTGGACACCTGCCTTCTCTGGGGCCAGTCTCCCCTCCCCCACCTTTTGGGGATCGCCACATTGTCCTGGGCTCTAACTCCCTAAGCACAGTGGCGTGGTCCAGATGTGAATGCCTGCCTCGGTTTGCCTACAGCTCTTTGGTCTGTGGTGGACAACTGAACCAGGAGTCTTTCTGTGGGTTTGGGGTGTGGGCTGGTGGAAGAGGGGAGCTGTGTGGTGTGATTGAGACCATGTCTCCCTCCTGTGCAGAGGGAGAGAGCAGAGCCAGGAAATGGACATCAAGTGTCCTGGTGGCCTGTGAGTCCAAGTTCCAGCTACCCAGAGACATCTCCTCATTTCGTGGCTAAAGTATTTCTTTGGTTATAATGGGATAACCCTATTTCCTCCCATTACATTCTCATTTTGCTTAAGCTGTGTTTTAAGTTGACTTGTTTTGGGCACTTGGAACTATATGTCTTGACTAATTCAGAGGGAAACCCTCCTTAGTTAAGAGAATTCTGGAATCGGGCTCCCTCTTTTTTGTACCATGATTAGCCATCCTTGGACAATCTAAACCTTCCTCATTTGGCTATCCTGTGACCAGATATCCAAACCCATGGTGTCATCCCTCATTCTGGAGGAAGTCCTTCCAGTCTCTGGCAAAGGGCAGCGTGGATGGTGAGGGGTCGGTCTCTGTAGGTTTGGTTTCTAAGGATGCAGCAAGAGTTAAGTTGTTGTAAAATGAATTTCTAAAGGCTAGACTGTCAATCATGTGCCCTCAGAGGCTGGGCAGAAAGACTGAGCAAGCCGTCCAGGATTCTTAACAGAAGCGGGGTCCAGTTGAAGGCTGTCCTGGTGCTGCTCCTCTTCTCATCAATGTTATGCTTCATTTCAAGACCAATTAAGCCTTTTCAGAATGGCGGCTCCTCGGGTCTTTGATGTTTTGACCCAGTGAGATAATTTAATTGGAACAGATTGGCAAATAGATTAAAAAAAGAACAACGCACAACAAAACAAAAAGAAACAATTTTTACTAACTGTACATGGGAACAAGGACGTCCCAATGTGCCTACCAGCTACACAGGTTTCTTCTCATAAGTGCTGTGTGACATGGCCTGGGGACCTCAGCCACCATTGTTAGATGGAGACCTGCACCTATCGTGGTGCAGGCATGCTAACTTGCAGCAGAAGGATGTCTGGCGTGAGAGCCAACGGCAGAAGGCTCTGTACCAGAGAGTGCTGATGTGCCACGTCAGGTCTCTACCCACTTGGATTTGGAACCTGAGACCCAGGAGCATGTGGCCATCAGAAGTGATGCTGAAACCACAGCAGCTGCAGGTCAATGGGAGAGGACAGGATGGGTGGGAGAGGATAGGATGAGTGGATCCAGTCGGGTTGTGGGGATGGTGGTGCCACTGAGGGGACAGGGTTGCGGGCTCCTGGCTCCTCTCTGTCCTGCATGGTTCTCCTGCTCTGCACACCACCAGGCAGCCCAGCTTACGAGGCCTCCTTATTTCCCCGAGCCTTCCTGGAGGAAGTCCATGTTACTCACTGTAAGGTGTCCTGAGAAAGCCCAGTCCTGAAAGTCTGGAAGGAGCTGACCAACAAAATAGGCCACACGGTTTATAGCCCACTACTTCCTACCACACTTCTAGAGGGATATGAGACCAAAAGTAAAATTAGTGAACTCTGCTGTCTTCAACGGAAATTAACCATAAATAGCAAATATGTACCTGACACTGTATGCTGGGCACTTTTCTAGATATAAATTTACTTAATCCTGGTAACATAGCCCAATGAGGAAGGTGCATTATTATCCTGATTTCACAGAGGGCCACTGACCGCAAAGAGGCAGAGTAACTTGCGCAGGGTCACACAGCTGGCCCATGACAGCAGAGCTGTGGCCCCAGGCAGTCTGGCTCCAGGGCACTTGCCCTCAGCTGCTGCACTATGTCACCTTAATACACTTCTGTAGCTCTTTGACTTTATTTTGAAACTTGATAATCTGAATATACTATAAGCCATATATTTTTGACCTTTAATAAATGACTTAATCAGCCTGCATTTGGTGCATTTAGCAGGACTGGGAAGCGGAATCAGGGGCGTTGTTTTTGTGTGAATAGAATGAGGTCTTAGATGTTGAGACTAAAAAAACACCAAATAAAGAGAAGACATTGCTGCAGCTCTGTTTATAAAAGACCCTCTTGCAAGCCACTGCTTGTCTGCGCGACACAGATCCGAGTCTGGGGACATATCACAGATAGAGCCCGTTGAGAGCCAGCCTTTCCTATGTCCTGTCACTCAGCAGAGGAACGCTGCTCAAGTGGAGAAAGAAAAATAACTCCTGGCTTCACATTTCCAAAATACTCATGAACTCAGGATTTTCAGATCATAGACTCAATGTTTAGAGGGAACGGGGATATTGGAGATTGAGTATAACAGGAACGGCTTTTAAATGTAAAAGGGAGCTCCCTGTCCCCCAAAGGTGGGTCAGCGCTTGCCCCTCTGCTTTCTCAGCCCTCTAGTCTCCTGGGGACAGCACTAGCCCATTTCCCGTGAGTCCCCCGGTCCCGTGGGTCTCTGTGTTGGTCTCAGAGGCTCACCGAGGAAAGGAGTGCATGCAGTGACCTCGCGCGCCTGTGTCCTGTTGACAGAACGGAGTTGCTGAGAATCGAGGGGGAGGAGGCTCGGGTTCCTGGGACGGAGATGTGGGCCGGCCACGCCACGGGGTGAATGAGGTGGGGCTTCCGAAATGCCAGGCTTTGGCATTTCCGGAGCCGCAGATTGAACCCAGCCCAGACTACTGGCTGGGGTCCAGGCATTTAGGACAGTAGCTTTGACCTTGCAGGGAAAGGGTGATCAGCAGAGAGTTACTGCTGAGCAGCCTCCGTGTCGGTCTGTAGAGGAGTGAGTGAAGAAAATGCCGTGCGTGGGGTGGCAGGGGGAGGCTCACGGTTGTGAGGATGCAGAACACAGTTTATTCTTGTGTTGTTATTTGGTAATTACTGGGTTATTTTCCACAACTGCAAGCCTAGGTTTTCCTCACCCATACACAATGGGATATTAGTCATTAAAAGAATGAAATCTTTTCATTTGTGATAACATGAATATGCCTAGAAAGTATTACGCTAAGTGAGGTAAGTCAGGCAATGACAAATACTATATGGTTTCGATTATATGTGGGACCTAAAATCAAGGCAAATGAACAACAAAACAGAAACAGACTCACAAAGACGGGGAACAAGCTGATGGCTGCCAGAGGGAGGGGTGGGGGTGGGTAGAAGAGGTGACGGAATGACAAGTGCAGATTTGCAGTTATAAAGCAGGTCAGTCGTGGACTGCCGTGTACAACACATGCAGGAGAGTCAGTAATCCAGTAATAACTCTGCAGTGACAGGTGGCTACCAGACGTCGCGGTGCTCACTTTGGCGTGTAAATGTCGAGTCACTGTGTTGTGCACTTGAAACACTTAATACAGTGGTGCACGCCAACTGTGTTTAGAACACCAACACTTGCAGCCAATGTGTGCTCCTCACAGAGATGTGAGGCTCAAGGGAGCCGCTCCGGCTGTGGAAAGGGGACACCTGTCGGCTCTCCCACCCTCATTTCTTCTGCTGTCACCTGAGCAGCCGCGGAGGTCTACAGCCTCGCTAGCTCCCAGGGAAGTACCCTGTCCTTGTTTCTGTGAGCTCCGGCACTGTCTGGAGCTTCTATCTACGTTCTCCATGCTGCAGGAATGGGCACAGCCTGGGGAGAGATGGTTACCTACCCGATATCCCTTCCCCCTTCCTTCTTTTTAATGGAAGATTGATTTATTTTGGAAAACAATATATCTAGCTAAAACTGCACATTTCTGAACTCTCCCATCTCTCACCCCCTACCTAGGAGTGGTGGATGAGACATAAGCAGAGAGGTTCTAGGGCAAGACTTGTGGGGAAGTTCACAAAGGCAACTTACCTGGGAAGGCTTTCTCTTCTTATTTGGGATGCAAAGGTGATGCCTGGAATGTCAGCAGCTATCCTGTGGTTATGGGGCCCGGCCAGCAGAACAGAAAGAAGGAGGAGCCTTAGCCCCAGACAGCACGAGGAGCTGCTCTCCTAGCCCGGTCCTGACCACCACTGCTTTTTCTCATGTGAAAGAGGGAGCTTCTGTTCTTTGAATCACTTTACCTCGTCTCCATTTCACAGAGGAGAACAGAGGTCCTTTTCGGAATTGCACATAGAGCCAGGCCAAGGCAGACTGCATGATGCCGAATCACGTTAGAGAATTAATTAGAGAATTAATTACGTGACAGATGAAAGAATTGCTCTGCTGGACCTCAGACAGCCCTAAAATCTCACAGCCATGCGCCTTGCTCTCTCCTGTTCACCCGCTTGCCGGGGGCTGTTACCACTCAGACCAACCCCTCTCATTTTCCCCCCTCCTTCTCTCACTCATGAGCGGAAACAGACAGAAAACACTTTAACGTACATGTATATCTTCTACAGAAACCCACCCAAGCACTTATTGGGTCATTTACATAATTTTGCATCATTAACCAGAATACTTCTGTTCAAGTCAGAACATTTGCTTGGCAATTGCCCATGGACAGTGATTAAACACTTGACTGACTTATCCATGGCTCTGCTGTGGGCAGTCACTGCTCAGAGTCCACTGCACCCAGCCCCGGGGCAGCCAACCCCCCCCAACCAATGCCTGGAGGCAAATGTTGGGAATTTAACAATGAAAACAGGCATTTCCTTCACTGGCCAGTCTGCAGAAGGGCCAAGGAGATGCTACCACACTCACTGGAGAAGCACAGAAATTGGAACAGCCGTGTGCATTGATCTAAGGATGGTGATGGAAATTACAAAACATCACTTCAGTAAATTTTGTGAGTAATCCAGTTATATTTCATTAAATGAGAAAAGAAGAAATCCATAGTAGATGGGGCTGCTGCACGTGCATCCCTGACTGTCACTTCCCTGTGGCACAAAAACTCAACTACAATGCCATCTTCCCCAGGTTTGCTACTTACTGAACTGTTTTTATACTGTCCCCTCGTAAGGTGTAATCTCTTTGTACAAATATCTTCACGCTGATTCCAGCCAAAGTCTGAGAGGGGGTGAAGGAGAGGACACAGGCAGTTAAGCACACAAAGGCAGCACATTGCTGCAAACACTAAGGAAATTAAAACAGTTCTCACTGAGCTTGGCGCTGGACTGAAATCCGCATCACGTTGGGACAGTAAGCATAACATCTCTTGACGACAAGTAGAGAATAAGAAAAACTGAGTTGTTCTTTCCAATTTGCACCTAGCACAGAAGAGCTGTTTAACAAGAGACAGTAACACTGGTAAAAACAACCTATTAGCCAACTTTCCTTTTGTTAAAGTTTTCACACTTAAGATGCTCTCAAAAGTCGATTTAAAACTAATTGTGAGTATTCGTTGCCTCAAACTTGGCCAACAGTACTGTGCAGAACAGAGAGAACCAAATGTTCCCTTTGTTCCCTTTGTAGGCCGGGCTTCTTACGTGAGCTCTGCCACCGGATTTCCACAGCAGTTCTGTGAAGGAGACTCCGGTCACCGGCATCCACGTGTGGAAAACGAGGCTCAGTCGGAGAGGTTTGCCAAGCTCTCAGAGCTGGTCAGTGCAAGCAGCTGACATTAAACTCAGGCTCTGCAGCTCTTTCCACCACCACGTGGTGGTCTGGCTTTTCCTATTCTGAGAGGAACATTAGTGTGTAAAATCAAATAAGTTTATAGATGGCAGGGAGAGATGGGAGAAAGAGACAGCCCACTCCAGGCTGGCAGGTGGCAGGTGTGATACGCAGGGAACCTACAGAGGAGGCTTGTGTGGGCACCACGAGAGGAGATCTCTGCTCCCACCTCGCAGAATCTTACAGTTTATGTAGCAGCCTTAACGGGGCTCGGGAACGTGTATAGTCCTGATGATCTCCACCACAACCTGCTCTCTCAAAGCCAGGTCCTTGAAACAGATCCAGCTTGGGGAATGATGAGTGGACAGCACATTCCACACACAGGGGAGGGATGAGGAGCCTCTGACTTCCCTGGCCAAACCTGTGAGTCAACCAGTGGCCACATCCTCTTGATGACCTCCCCGAACAGACATGAGTTCTGTTGGGATACCACAAATGCATAAACCAAGAAATTAGAGGCAAAACCAGAGCATATTGGGGGTTTTCCTCCCCTAAGGTAGCTAAGCAGTTGATTCCCGGTGAAGCCTGGGCTTCCAGAACATGACATAATGCACAATGACCTCCCTTCATTGGCTAGAGACAGCTGGCTACCAATTCCTCACATCACAGAGTGCGGAAGATCACAGAGTAGGGGTTGCAGCATCCAAAAAAAGGGATCCTTTCCAAACTGAGCTCCCATGTGTATTAGGATTCTCCAGAGAAAGGAGACAGGTAACTAGGTAGGTAGGTAGGTATGTAGGTAGGTAGATAGATAGATAGATAGATAGATAGATAGATAGATGGATAGATAGATTTATTATGAGGAATTGGCTCATGCAATCACGGAGGCTGACAAGTCCCAAGGTCTGTATGGGGAGAAGGTGGGCTGGAGGCCCAGGAGAACTGCTGGTGTGCATTCCTGTACACCTCTGAAGGCCTGAGGCTCAGGAGTCAATGGTGTAGGTCAAGGCCAAAGGCCAGCAAACAGACCCAGGATGAACTAATGTTACAGTTGAGTCAAAAGGCAGGAAAAATCCAATGAACCTACTCAAAGATGGTCTGGTAGGAGAGTTTCCCCTTTGTTTGGGGGAGGGTCAGTCTTTATGTTCAATTCAGGCCTTCAACTGTTTGGATGGGGCCCACCCATATGGAAGGGGGGTAATCTGCTTTACTTAGTCGGCTTAGATGTTAATCTCATTCTAAAATACCCTCATAGACATACCCAGTATAATGTTTGACCAACTATCTGGGCACCCCGTGACCCAGTCAAGTTGACACATAAAATCACACATATTAACCATCACACATGTGTTTAAATTTAGGTTGAAGTAGGAAAATACCAGCCAAGCTTGTGTTTCTCTCTGCCATTCCCAGCCACGGATTTCAGCCAATTTATTTTCTAACAAGGACACTAAAGTGTAAATTTGAAATGAGGTTCTGTATAGAAATGATTTACTAAGCTGTAAACAGTAAAAAAAGATTCTCCTATTATAATGAGGTTAGTTGCGGTTTGGAAGCATCAGCTTTCATGGAGCTGGGGCAATGGGCAATTCTGTGGCTGTGTGAGTGACAGCAGCCCCACTGCGGCTGCTGAAGGACACTTCCAGGGTGTCCCTGGGGGCACGCACTATTGTCACTGGAGGGTGCAGAGAGTGATGTTTTGCATCCGTCCAGTATTCCTTTTCTCCAGGGAAGGCAGGGAGGGCGAGACACTGGGCACAGGGAGGCGGGCTCCAGCGAGGCCCAGCAGAGCAGGGTTCGCATGGTCCCACAGGAAGTCATGTGGCTTCCAGATCCTTGTAAGAGGCAGAGGAGGCAGGAATGCCATTCACAGGGATGGCAAGTGGCACAGTGGACTGTGGGGACACAAGCCCAGCCAAGAGCGCTCTTCTGGCTGTGGGACTTAGCTCACAGGTTTTTTGTGCGTTGAATGAGCTGATGTAAATGTGAACTTAACCACTTTTTAGTTACTGTCTGGATAGACATGTTTTGATATATATTTTTTGAGGTTTAATTGTTAATTTAGATCTAATTTCAGCAGGCATATTAGTCCTTTGAGGGGAGAGGGTCTTTGATTCTGCTTAAGTCTAGCTTATATCTAGGTAAAGTCACTCAGGCCATTAAAATACCTGTTTCAGAAAGTCAAGTTGAGAGGTGGATGCTGTTTGTCAAGTGCAGAGAATGCGTTCTATTGAGTCTAAACACTCAGGAATTCTTTCAGGTGTTTCTATTTTAATATTCAACTTGGTTTTTATTTTGAGACTCCCATTCGGCCAAGATGGCTGACTTTAATCTCCGTAGATATGGGTTCTAAGTTTTAAGTTTCGGGGGACTTAATGTTTTGGAGGAGAGGGGATGTGGGGGAGGGTGTGGAATGGGTCTGTGATATCATCTCACACCAATTAGGTATCGGCTGGGAGGACCATCTCCCTGTCTAAGACCCACGTCCCTTCCTCTTCTCAGCCACTCCGGGTCACCTGGAGAATCTGCTCAGTCTGTATCCAAGAAAGGTCACGAATCTCCCAAGGTGGCTGACCGGTGCCTGCTTAGACCGTTCGCTGGCCATTTGTTTTCAGAGCTTGCCCACTCCTGGGTTCTGTCTTGGAATGGGTCATGGTTTGTCCCTGACCTTGGCCTAACAAGCCTATTTAAGAGATATTTTTAAAAACATTTTGTCTGGAAATAATTTAAAACTTCAAGAAAAATTGCAAGAATATCCCAAAGAACCCTATAGCCACTCTTTACCCATTTTCACTAATTTCTAACATCTTGCCATACTCACTTTATTGTTCTCCCTCTATAAATACGAATTTTAAATTTTTTAGCCATTTGAGATTAGGTCTCATTGATCATGTCACTTCATCCCATAATTCCAGTGTGTATTACCTAAGAAAAAGAATATTTTCTTACATATTCATAGCTAAATTAGTTAGCTTAGAAAATTTAACACTGATACTCTATGTTGATCTATAGTCCATATTCCAATTCATCAAAATTTTAGTCTCATGAAATGTCATTTATAGCACTTAACATTCTAGTTTAGGATCATGTATTGCATTTAGGTGTCATTTCTGTTTAATATCATTTAATCTACAATAATTTATTAGTTTTTCTTTGTCTCTCACATTATGGGTAATTGCAAAGAATTCCATAAAATAACATCCCTCCATCTGGGATTCTGCGAAGTATCTTCATGATCAGATGTTTATTGGTACATGGCTGGAACGCTGTGCAGGTGACATCGTGTCCTACTCAGGGCCTCGTACTTTGGGACTCATGGTTTTCAGGTGGCCCTCAGTGAAGATGTTATCTCTGAGCGTTTGGTTAAGGTTCATCCCACTTCTCCCCTACATACTCATTGATTTCCCTTCTGTAATTAATAAGTGTATTGTGAAGAAATCTTTTGAAATTGTATTAGATTCTGTTTTTTTATCAAAATTGCCCCCATGCTAGCTATTGATGATGTTAGCTTTTATCAGTTTTTACCACGACAGCTGTGGAGGCTGATCTTCTGATACGCCAGAGTAAAGGAGAGGTTCCCTTTGCACCTATCAGCTACCTACCTATCATCTATCTACCTATCTATTCATCTACCATCCATCTCCCTACCTACATATCCATCTACAATATCTATCTTCCTACCCATCATCTATCCACCCATCCATCCATCCATCCATCTACCTATATCTATCATCATCATCTCTGTTATCAATGTAGACCCGTGGATCTTTATTTTATGTAGTGAGTTGTATGCTCTTAATATCTTCATTTAGTTTGATGATCAAATTGCCCTGCATTTGGCCAGCAAGAGCCTCAAGCTTGCTCCTATGTCTTTTGCATATACTTTTAATTTTGGAGCATTCTCTTGTGGTGAAAAATGTCTCATTCTTATTTTATGCTTTTCTTGCACCAGCAGCACAAGTCATTTTTCCAAGGATGCTGATTGTTTTTCACCAGGAATGACATTTAGAAACCAATTTCTGGGCCTTCAGTGTGCTGTTGCTTCTAGACTGTTTTGAAGGACAGAGTTAGAAACACACAGACACCTAGAATTGTGAGTCCTATAGTTTTCTTACTTACCTAATCCCATTCCGTAATTGTAGCTTCTTTTCTTCCCCAGTAACTTTTTCCTCCTCTTTAGATGAGGGTAGATGTGGTCAAAGAACAATATTCAAAAGTCAATTGGATTGGATCTGTTATTATTCCCTGAACGTAGTTATTTATGCATTTTAAATAATGCATGTAGTTCTCACGTTCCGCCCATTCTTGATTTCATTTTATTTTTTAATACTTTGAACATTAATATGATTCAGCAAAGCAAAACTACAGAAAAACTATCCTCAGACAAAGCCTCTCCCTTTTCCATGCATTATAAATATTTTTCTCTCTCTCCAATTCGTTGGAGTTAACCAATCCATCACTTTCTGCTTATTCTATCTGTGTTTCTTTCTGAAAATTAAAAAGACCATCGATGCTTTCTTAATTCTCCTTCGATTTTAAACGTACATTAAAACCTTCAGGCTGTGAGTCATACCTGATAAGAGCCATACACTTGGTCTTGTTTCTCCCGTGATATCCCGTGTGCTCTGGAAATGACTCATCATTGCACACGGATATTGCTCATTTTTCTTTACAGCTGCAAAGTATCGTCAGCCACCACTCTTTCATGTTTCCCACTCAGGTCATTTCTGGTGTTTCATCATTGCAAATAGTGCTGCAGGTGTTTTTGCGTTGTTAGAGGCATCCTCTCAGTGAAAGTTTTTGGTCAGAGAGCCAGATCTCCTTGGGGAAAGGCTTGCCTCTGGGCTGGGAGGGGGGAGGCTTGAAATGAGGGGAAGATCTTGTGACAGAGCAGGAATGTCTCTGAAAGTGACAGAGCAGGTCAAGATACTTGGGAGCAAGCCTGAATGAGCTCCCATGGGCCAGTCGGAGCAAGCTAAGCCTCACCATAAATGCAGGCCCAAGAGCAAATGGAAAAATAGTTTTGTTGACAAATTTCTTGACAAATTCCCTTGATGGAGGCTGTGTGGTTTTGTCGTCCATGTGGAGCTGCCCAGTTCTTCACTCTGACAACAGGGATGGTTGAGATGTTAAATTTTTGCCAGTCTGAGGATAAGAGATGACATTTCGGTAGAGCCGCACAGAGCCAATCGGACCACATCACACCCTGTCTCTCCTCCTGCAGGGCACTGTGTTCAGAGCAGGGCACCCAGCATCAAGAATTTAGAGACTTGGGCCAGAAAGAGGATGTTAGATTTTCCAGGTCTGTAAACTTAAAAAAAAAATCCCTGGTTGAGATCCCATGGGGCATAGATGTCCAAACACATCACACATGCAGGCTCCCTGTCTTGTCCTTCTCCTGTGTCCTCAGGCGTCGGGCTGGGGCGTGGGCAGCACGAGCACCTGGAAGGTGATCGTGGAGGGTGTTTCTCTCTGAGCAGAGGTCTGAACACACGTGTGACGCGGGAAAACTTGCTCCTCCATTTTGTGTGCTGGCGTCGTTAGGTAGGTGTCCAGATTCCACACACCTGACCAGCTTCTGTTCCCCTGACGGCTTCAGGGAGGTCATGGCCACTGGGAAGAAACCCTAATGTCAGGAAAAGGTAGTGACCTTGACAGCAATCCCTACATTCTTAGAGAGATGACTGTTACCATATTTTTAAATTTCTCAATTACAATTGAAACTTTATGGCAAGTAATATTTGATGTATACAGGTGCCACATCTTCTTTATCCAGTTGTCTGGTGATGGCCACCTAGGCTGCTTCCAGATTTTGGCTATTGTGCATAATGCTGCAGTGAGCATAGGGTGCACATGTCTTTTGGAATTAGGGTTTTGCATTTCATCGGATAAATACTTAGAAGTGGAATTGTTGGGTCATGAGGTACTTCTATGTTTGATTTTTTGATGAACCTCCACGCTGTTTTCCACAGTGGCTGCACAAATTTGCACCAGGGTTCCCTTTTCTCCACACCCTCACCAACATGTGTTTATTGATTTACTGATGTTAGCCATTCTGACAGATGTGAAGTGATATCTCGTTGTGGTTTTAATTTGCATTTTCCTGATGATTAGTGATGCTGAGCATTGTTACCCATGTCTGTTGGACATCTGTATGTCCTCTTTGGAGAAGTGTCTACTCAGATCCTTTGCCCATATTTTAATTGGATTGCTTGTTTATTTGGCATTCAGTTTTATGAGTTCAGTATAAATTTTGGATATTAACCCTTTATTGTATGTATCATTGGTAAATATCTTGTTCTAATCAGTATGTTGTCTTTTCATTTTGTTGGTGGTTTCCTTTGCTGTGCAAAAACTTTTTTGTTTGATGCATGTAGTCCCATTTATTTTTTCTTTTCTTTCCCTTACCTGAGGAGATATGCTAGAAAAATATTGCTAAGAGCAATGTCAGAGAGTTTACTGCCTATGTTTTCTTCTAGGAGTTCTATAGTTTTGGGTTTTTAATGCATTTCGAGTTCATTCTTGTACATGGTGTAAGGTGGTCTAGTTTCAGTTCTTTGCATGTGTCTGTCCAATTTTCCCAACACCACTCACTGAATAAACTGTCTTTACTCCATTGTACTTGTTTCCTTTGCCATCGATTAATTGACCAGATAGGTGAGGATTTATTTCTGAGCTCTCTCTTCTGTCCCATTGATGTGAATGTCTGTTTTTAGGCCAGTGACTGGTACCATTTTCCAAGTGAGTCAGTTTCAGAACACCTAACTCTTCAAAAATGAGAATGAGTCCTTCCTAATGAAATAACAAAATTCTAGAATGACAAAGCTGTACTCTTTGCTGTGCAGTCCCTCTGTCAACTGGCCACACTTAGAAACCAGACCATGGGTCATAAAACTGCTATAATATGGGATCTCAGTAATCAGAAGAAAGAGGAAGCAGTGTGAAGACCAGCTGATGAAGAAACTCTAAAGGATGTTTTAAGGCTCATGGAGTTTTTAATCTCATATCCAAGATCAGCTGAGAATGGAAGAAAGCCGAGGCCCCTGGAAACCTGCTCACCAGCACATGTGGACAGCGTTAGCCACGGGTTTGGGGCTGAGTGAAGCCTACGTGTTCACAAAGCCCAGAACGGCAGGTGTGCACAGACCCAGTTTCTGTCTGCGTCACAGCAAAATGTAGCTACTGGGCAGCGTATTGGCCTGGGAGTTGGAGGAACCAACTTGGGTGGTCAGAAGGTCTTTCTGTGGCCTTTCAGGAACTGAACGCCAGAACTTGAGGATGAGTCACACTCGCTTCTTCAGAGCCCTGTGTCCCCAACACCACGGCGAGCCTGTTAAAGGTGAGCAATCAATGCTTTTCATCTTCTGAGTGGAACAGAAGGTGATAACATAGTCTGTAATCAGAAATGAGCTTCTACAATGTAGGTTTACAAATATGGACCAGATTGCAACATTATTTTTAAATACTAAGAGAATAGATATTACACAGAATAATATCGATAGAGCTTACATGGCCTTATTTCTGATTTTCCATAAATAAATTTATTATCAGGGATCACAAATTCATTATGATTTTTGGTAAAGTGGCCACAGTTTCAACTTACTGGCCTACTTCTTTCTGCTTTTGCAGAAAAGCTGCTTCATCATCAGGAAGGAGCAGCTGCTGTCAAGTACCCAAGTGTCTGAGGCTGTCTCACAAGATAGCTATGTCTTCAGGCTCAGCTGTTCTGGGAATAAAGGCCTGTTGACTTTGGCCGAGCCCTGGAAACAAGTGCTGACTGCGGCTCATGGTCTTGGAACACCCACGGAAACACCGGGGCTGCCGAGGAAAGCGTTCTGCTCGGCTTCCTGTCCTGACAGTGATGGGCCCAGGGAGCTGGTCTGCTGGGTCATTCCCGCAGAGTACCGAGTGCAAGCATTTTCTGCTTCCTCCTGGACCTTTGAACAAACATAAGACAGATCTTGTATTTGGGAGCCTGTCACAGAGTGGCAGACCAGAGTCCCAGACATCCCAAACTCCAGCCTCAGTAACCTATCTTTGTGTTTTCAAAAATGGACATTTCCCAGTTGGGACATGGGACACATGTTCTAAGAAGAGGCTCTTTTGTGTAGAGAAGATGATGTTTAGTGACATGAGGAAGCAGCCAGAACAGACGGAGTCCAGACATGGGCTTCAGTCCTACCTCTGCCATGGGCAGGCTGGGAAGCCATGATAGGTGAGTGAGTTGCTGGGCATGAAGGTGTTCTGGATGGTGACTAACACAAGGTGAATATGACTTGAATTAGACCCTTTCTGGGAATTTCTCTCTTTTCCATTCTATGGAACCACTGGAAGAGGAAAGCCTCAGTGCATGTGTACAAAACGATACAACAGGACCACAGTTGTCTCCAGCTGCCTGCAGTGATTGGCAGAAATGGCCCACGAGGTTTTCCCAGACTCTGTGCTTCCCAGCCATGTACCTCTTTTCCCAGAGGGGCACTTTCACAGCACCCGAGAGTGGCGCAGAAACAAGACACAGGGACACTGGGCCGAAAGTGTTGGGGTTCCATGACAGAGAGGTACCAGGGCGGATGTTAAGGAGCAGACTGGGAGAGAGCAGCATGCGGGCAGCATGTGGGGTGGGGTAGGAGTAAGGACAGGGCACCAGAAGAGTGAAATGGAACAAAAGCCTGGGTCTGAGTAGCCTTTTCTTTGAGTTCTCAGCCTAAAGGGACAAGGGATCTGAGAACCGGAGTGGTTGGCATGGGACTCAGGGTGAGAACATCCTGAAGTAACACTAAAAGTTGTGCAAGTCTGAAGTGACATCTGTGATAACTTAAGGAAATTGCACATGTTTGCTTCTGCAGGATGCAGTAGAAGGAGACAGATGTGGTTACAGAATTTCAGTATCCCCTCCTGCACTGCATCACCACATCACTGAATCATTGCATTGCTGCACCACTGCATGACCTCACTGTTTCATCGCATCACTGCGCCATTGCACCACCACACTGCATCACTGCCACCGTATTCCCATCACTGCATCACTGCATCTCTGCCCTATCACATTGCATCACCACATTGCATCACTGCATCACACCACCACATCACTGCATCTCTGCCCTGTCACACCGTGTCACCATACTTCCATCACTGCATCACTCAACCACCATACTGCATCACTGCATCACTGTACTTCCATCACTGCATCACCACATCTCGGCCCCATCACACTGCATCGCCACACTTCCACTGCTGCACTACATCACTCTGGGAGGACCTGATGCTTTCCTGCTTCATGGGTGATTGGCTGTCCTGCATACGTCCTGGGTTAGAGAGATTTTAGTGATATCGAGCGGAAGAAAGCATGTCTTATTGATTTCAGCCTTTTTGCTTTTCTGCTTTATTTCCTGTCTCCTTTTCTTTTTGCTCAGAGAAATTTACATTTTCAGATAAACTATTACCACATGAAACTAGAACCCCTGAAAATGGCCTTTTCATTAGACTCCAAATATTTTTGTACATGTTAACACTTTTCTTGAGCACCTCCTCTCTATCAAGCCCTGCACTGAGTGGACGACTCACAGTGTGTCATCTAACCCGCATGGCCCCTGCTGTTATATTGTAGAACCAGGGCAGTTTCTGCGGGTGAGGAAATGGGGATTAACTGCGGTGCAGCCCACGAGAGGCACAGCTGGGAGGTAATGCTCCCGTGGCCCACAGCCACTGACCCGCTCCGCCCCAGTCGCTGCTTCCTGCGGTCCCCACATCACACGCGGAGCCACTCTGACTCGGAGCAGGCAGCACCTCTCAGGGCCACCTTGCCTCCCATTACCTTTAGTCTCACTCCCCAAATGCATCATGCCACCTCTCACCTGCTTTCTGTTCCCCTTGACACCTCGTCCGTGTAGACAGCCCTGGTGTGCTGTCTTCCCACACAGGCTTCCAGGCTTTCTGTTCGTGTCTCTTTCCAGGATCCTCCCGTTCATGCCTCCAGTCCGATTCTCTCATCTGTGTGCTGGAAGAGCCCTCCCTTGGCATGATGCTGCCTGATCTCTGTGAATTGCTAAAGCCCACCTGACATCCCCTCCAACCCCAGAACCTGATCTGCCTTCAAGTGAGACAGAGGCCCCTCAATTTGCCCTAGAAATTAACCTCTGATTGAGTTCCCTTTTCTGGTAGAATGGCATCTTATTCAGAGAAGCAAACATTTCTTACACAACCACAGATATTATTTATAATCAACAGGTTTGGGGTGGTTAGGGGGTCCACCAATTAGGGAAGGTGTAGCTCTTGAACATAAAACAGTGTGTGTGAGCCTCACATTTTAGGCTTAAGAGATATTCACGATAGGTTCTTTGTTCTGGCACGTCATATTTTATATGGTCTTGGGCACGGTGCCTACTGTCCCTACACCAGGAAAACACCCTGCCACTCAGGGACCTGTGAACAGAAAATACTAGTTATAAAGCACTAGCACAATCTTGCATATGATGTCAATGACGAACAATAACTGTCACCACTAATATCATGGCATAGAATCCTGGCTTAATCGGACTTGGGGGCGAGAGCGCCCACTGCAACAGCCTGGATCAGCGACAGCTTCATAACCAAGAAGGTCCTGCATGCAACACTTCCCAGGAACTGGTAGCTGTGAAACTGAGTTTCAACGTTCAGTTTAGGCCATGATGCACAAACCTAAAACACTCTGTTTTTAACGCTGGGACAACACCGATCTGATGCATACTTGTGCACGTGTTATTCACACACTCAGCTTCTTTTGTGAATGGAAACACTAATACCCACACAGCTCTACAGAGTCGAGAAGTAACTGAACGTTTGTGGAAGCTCTTTATAAAATGAATCACTCTGACGACTGTATGTCTAACCTCCTTGAATCTTTCCCTTTTTCTTGGGCTCTCTTATCACGGGAATGTTACACTTTTTCCTGCCTCAGGGTCTCAGCATGTTCCCCTTTCTCTGGAATACCTTTCACCCAAATCTCTTCCTTCTTTCAAGACTGTTAAAATCTTAGTTCTACGATAACATCATCACCTCCCCAAACTCAAACTTCTGTAGCATTTGCTATCTGAGCCACAGAATTCACTTCCGTATTTTGAAGCCCACACTCAACGTATGCTGTGAAATTCTTGCTGATTAAACCTCTATTAGGCTGATCATGGAGTGTGTGTCCCACTGGAGACTGTTCTGCATGTGTGACACAGGGTTTAATCTGTGCTGCTAGGTCACCATCTACTTAAGGGCAGCGACTGGTCTCATACCATCATCACATGCTCACTCCGGCTCCTGTAGGCGCACTTCTGTTTGCATGTTGGCGGACTTGAAGATGTTGAGTGGGTTATTCCCACCCCCATGTTAACAAAGGATGTCAGGGCTTCAATTACTTTATGTTTGTTGAGTTTTTTTCTATTACTTGTGGTCCAGTCGTCTCTGTGACAATCCAGTTTCTTAGAAACCTGCTGAATGCCTAGCACACATTTGAAACCTGCTGAATGCCTAGCACACACTTGGGTGGCTACAGAACACTGCATCGGTTACAGCGCAGTGGGCTCGTCTGATAGGAGTGAGGCTGACTCAGGGTCCATTCCACCCCTCTGCTTTCTAGCTCTGCAACCATAGAAAAATAGCTTAACCTTCCCTAGACTCATTTCTCCACCTATAAAATGGGCGTTTCACTGGTGTCCATCTGAAAAGGCTGGTTGAGAGCTTTAAATGTGTTGTGGAGAATAAGGGGGTGCACAGACATGCTGGTGATGGGAGCCAATTGCTGTACTCGGTGTGCAGCTCACATAAGAGCTCAGCAGAGGTTAATATAATGGAGGTTAATAGAAATGGGGTCACCCAGCTAGGCGGCACATCAGGGACTTGAACACAGATGTCTGACTTCAGAATCTGGGCTTTCAGCCACTCTGCACTCAATGTGACTATGATTTGAGCCTTGAGAGTATTAGAATTGTCATGTTCTACTTCGGGCAGAAAATACACCATCCCAAGCAAAATGAAATAAATATTTACATCAAAACTTTGGTATTTAAGGCCAGAGAACTCTCTTTGCCCATTTCAAGCAAGAGCAAAGATACAACACCCTAAACAGCTGTGGAAGGACATGAGGGCACATGGGGCACTGTCCTGTTCTCAGCTGGAGGCCACGGGTACCACTTGGGCTAAAGTGGTTCTGTTTACTCCACAAGCAGTGACAACTGTGCAAGCCACACCTCACTCACAAAGGCACACTTTGTCCAGGTGTTCTCTGAGGCCAGGCTAATTCTGATGGTCAGAGACAGCCTTGTTCTCCCCCCTTTAACAGCATGATCTTCCCAGAGCTTGCTCACAAAAGTTCAAAGCTTTATGCTACATCCTGAGTCAAGTATGTAGCACGTGTGCTTGTTACTGGTGTCAGGATTATTGGATTCCCTAAAATAGAAATGAAGAGAAAATCCCAGAGAAATTTCCAGACAGACTTTATGAAGCTTATGCTTGAGCACAAGGAGGCAGCATGGAGGAAAGGAAGGTCCCCTGAACTGGCCCCCGGGGGCTGGTCTGCTTGGATGCTTTTATGCACTGGGGACAGAACAGGCCTGTAGGGGGTCAGGGCCACCCACTTCCTCCTTTTGGTGGTTGCTAAGTAACTCTCTTTGCACCTGTACTGTGCGGGCCAACATGGGGGATTAGCACCTCCCCAAGAAGGTCGTATAGAGGTCAGACCTTGATTGACTGCACATGCAGATCAGAATTTTCGACATCTGCAAGGAAGCAGGCAGTTAGGAGGGAGATTAAATGAGCTACTGCTGCATTTTTGAGAAGGGAGTGGAGGGGTGGTGACATTCTTGCAGTCAGCTTATCCAGCAGTCCTCTGTCCCCTGGCATCCTTGGAGTCCTGGGCCAAGGTCCCTATGCTGTCTTATTCCCCGCCCTGAGAAATTTTATCCTCCTTATTCTTAAAGGATTAGGGTCAGAGGTCTCTTCTTCTTGACTACTTCCTGCTAGATACGGATGTTTTCCCTATATTTGGGAGGAATAAAATTCTCCCACTGCCTGATCTAAAGAGCAGTAAGAGCCTGGGTCTTCCTTGTCCAGGATGCGCTGCAAGCCTTGTATGACCATCAGCTTGACATAGAGTTATTGTAGTCTGGGAACGACAAAGTTTATGAGATTAAAGAGGAAGAATCAAGTAATAGAAGTAGATGGGCCATTGAGGGCCCCAGAAAGGTGAGGAAACAGGAAAGTGAGGACGGATTTCCCAGGTTTGTAACCGTTTCCCAGGTTTTATTTGTATTGCCAGAGTATACTCCTTTTAACCAAGTAGCCTGCTGTGATGACTTCTCCAAAGTTCCCATTATGTCATCTCGCTGTAGTCTATAATTACAAGGCTCAAAAAACAAAACAAAACAGTTTTAGTTGTCAATAATTCTAAGACAAAGGATGGGAGAAAAATTGGAAACACATTTGGAGAGTCAGAGGCAGACACTGGAGGAGGCTAGGAGAACTTAGGTTCTAGTCCAGTTTACAAGTAGAAAACAAAGCAAAACCCAAAAGACAACACACAGCACTGGAATCTAATATCCACAAATATATAGTATAGTTTCTATTGAAAATATAATTTTTCTCTCTGAAATCAGCCTCATTTTATCAAAAATAGCCAAGATAAGACTAATTCGCTGTATAGGTCTAGTTTAAATAAATTGGCCCATTATCTGTATAAATACAAGAATTACAATTGATCATATAGGCTCTTTTAATATCTGCTTGGTTGGAATCTCATAAGGAGTCTCCATATTGAACTTTCTCCTCTCAGGGCTAAGAAGCTAAGCAACGTAGCTGCCACCAGCATTTGCTTGTAATACCTATCGATTTGGGTGAATTCCTCAGATCCTTGAGGTTCCCCCTTTGCCATCTCCCAGGAAAGCAACCTTCATTACTTACCTGGAGAGCCTGCCGTGAACCATGTAAGCCAGGCACCAGGCCATTTCTCCAAGAGGATGTTACTGGCTGCCAAGGTCAATCTTAATTCCTCAGTGCTTTCCGGTGACTTCCAGGGTCTGGACATGTCTCTCATAGACGTGGCATTCCAGCCAAAACTTCATCCAGGGTTCCCTATTGTGTCCTTTTATAAAGAGGACAGATTCCTATTGAATTTACACAAACAACCATATTGCCATAGAAGTAATATTACTCATTCAGAGTTGAAAAATGTCTGGAAGGATCAGGTAGGGAGAGAAATATAAATAGTTCAATACTGCTTAGGAAGGTATACGTTACCAAACATTTCTAAGTCACAGGTAGTTTAAGAAATAACGAGTCCTAAAAAAAAAGAAAGAAAAGAAATAATGAGTCCTTATGTCTGGAAAACAAAAAAAGTTTTAAACATTAGCAATATTTCAAACAAAATTATAAAAATTGTAATCATCCTAAGTTCATTCAGTCTCATATAATTAATTCTTGTCTGTCTTGATCTTTGCCAGCAGTTCAGAAATCCAGTTATTCCTCAGAGCTTTGTAAATCTTCATCTAGTTGAAGGGTTTGATCTGCATGTTCTCAGGACCCTGTATTTTAAAGTCGGCCAGAGTCCTCTCCGTGGATCTTTCTGGAGATCAAACGTGCTTGCAAAAGGATGGAGTAAAACAATGACTGTCTGTAAACGACAAAACTTAAAATGATGCGGTTATAGACACGATCATAATGCAACCGACAAAGCACTCTGCTCTTCTGTAACATACATTTTACGTTAACAAGAACTACAAATGAGTATTGTGTCAGAACTTTGTAGACTTGGAAATTTTATATGATCTCCAATATATAATATTCATTAATAATAAGAATGTATACATACAAATACAACACAATTTCTTAGCTGACAGAGCTTCCAGAGCAATTCAAGCATGTAAAATATACCTAGTTAGTTCAAAACTTACCCCTTGTAAGGAGAGAAAACAAATCCTTTGAGGTGTTTCAGGGGCCCATTGAAATGTCCCAATGCCACTTCCAGGTTAAGAAAAAGGTCTCTTGTTAAAATTTGAATCCTGGGAATTTTTTCAAAACACTTGACCAGAAAGATCATATATCATTATGAAACAATATTAAATTATTTACCTACAGTGACAAAAAATTATCAAATAAAAAGACAGTTTAGTTCTTAAGATTCACTAGATTGTTTTCTTAATTCATCAGAAGCCTGATTAAAACAATATGACGAAAAACTATTTTAGGAAAACATAATCTGTGCTTTCTAGGCAGAAAATTTCCTATCATAGC